>LSBG02000213.1:0-20817 GCA_001642375.2 Mentha longifolia
GTATTGGTATCAGATCTATTCCCATGTTCCGATCTTTCCATTTTTTGGACCCATTTCTTGGGTAAAATCTCCCAACTATATTTGAAAATGAATTGGTTATCCATAAATCAAAGATAAAGAAAGCTTTCTTGTAGTTCCGCTTCTTCCTCTAAAAATGAAGAAAGACTTGTCTTGCTTTTTTAAAAAGTTCTGTCAAAAGCCACGCGAATCAACACTTTTCTTCGCGTTACCGCGGCCTCTTTGAATCACACCTAAAGGCGAATGGGATTGAGAAGGAGCTCTAGTAGGTGAATGCGTCCTAGCCTTTGTTTGCCCCAGGCTTGCCTTCATTATCAGGCCTATCTATCTGCGCATCATACTCGATCTTCAATCTTGTCTCCTTTCTCTTTTCTCTGGTGAATCCATCTGCCATCATCGGCTTGAGGAGAACTTGGGAAGAAGGGCTCCGTCCTTTCTTCCTCCCATTAATTAGCGCATCCTTCCGATCTGGAAGAGAGAGACTTGACCAATGCTGGAAAGCTGCACCTTTGACCAGACGTACCTCATCTCCCATTGACCAGCGATAGCCAGACTTGACCAGTTGACCACGCTTGCATTCTAGCTAGTGACTCGACCTTCAGTATCGCTTGCCTTGCACTTGAGCGCCTTAGACCTTATGCTCGCCCCCTTTAGCATCTATTCCCTCCCCAAGCTTCCGAACAAGTAAGCTAATCAAATCTCCATCTAGGTTGATTATCGCTAATTTCTACAATAGCATTAATATGCCTTTGGGAATAGCTCTGAACTACCACCGAAACCTCCTTCTCCCACAAGAGTGCCAGCCCTCCTGACTTAGCCCTCACTTCCCCCGCAATGCAATTCCAAACAACCTGAGTGATTGTTTTCACTTTTAGATATTCCCCAGTTTACATTTAGTTTCACTAGGGAGGGATCTTCTTTACGAATGAGCTCACGGAGAGCTCGAACTGTCCTTTGGTTCCCAAGCCCTCGACAGTTACAGTTCCAAACGAGGCAATTCATGGAGACCTAGGGACTGGCCGGACCCAATCTCCGCCGATAAGGAAGGTCTGGTAACACGTTTATTGGAATCCATAGCTGAATTCAAGTTAGGCAGACCATCATCGTCATCTTATTTTCCTTTCTGGCCTGTTTGGACCTCAGTGACAAAGAAGAATGGAATCGATGGTAAGAGTCTTCCTTTCCTCTCGTACCTCTGCTCTCTTCCAATGACCTGTCTTCCTCTTCTTCACACCGTGATCCTTGTTGAATAAGAGGTCGGATCGGGGTCATGCGTTTTGGATACAGGAATTGGGCTTTTCCCTTTCTTTGTCTTGAACTGGACTTTTCCGAAAAGGCGCTTTGCACTATATGCTGGTTCACCCGGTCAAGCTCTTGGCTAAAATAAAAAAGATTCACACTCCTCAGCCCCAGGACAATCTCTCAAAATACATTAAATTAAGATGTTGTTGACCTCTTTTTCTTTTCTTTGCTGATTCCTCTCAATGAAATTTGCCATGTTGCACTAAGTTACTTACGGATGTATGCATGCAGTCCGGGAACACTTTGGGGTGAACACCCATCCAAACAAGTAGGGTCAATAGTTCAGCATTTAGGCCGTAACATTTAGCTTAAAAAAAATCTTTAACCCAACAAGTGCTCTCCGAACCAAGCTAGATAGTCTCCTATCACTAGGCTCACCAACCAACCTGGACTTTTTTTTTATTATTCCTGCCGGATATCAAAACAAACCATAAGGGTTGTTTCCAGCCATGAGTTCCCCTATAACATAAGCGCTCTTGGGTGGAGTGGGCCATCATTCGCCAGGTCTTTGAGTGCCCGTCGTACCACGTGGTTGGTGCACTAGGCTGATCCGAGACTCGACTTTTCGGATCTGGAACCTGCGCCCGGCCTGGTCTGCCTTAGTGGCTCTACGTCCGGTCGTGCGTGGTATGTTCGCGATTCGTACAAATGGAACGCATCGCGTACTATAACTTTAACTTTCCTTTTTTGTTTTGGGCTGGGCCATTCCATCAAATCTTTGAGAAGGAGCCCAATCTCGTATTTGATGGTCGGCGTGGCGATAGGCTTTGCTTCTACGACTGCCTTCCCAGCCGTTGAAAAGAACGGTAAGGGGCGCACAATGTCGTTGTGCGGGGATGCGATTTGCCAAGCTGGGGCAAACAAAGCCGTCCGACCCTACCGGATTAGGAATGCGAAGGCCTCTCCTCCTTTCGGAGACCGGGGAAAGAAAGAGCTATGCTATTGACCGACCCCTTTTTCTCATTTTGTTTGAAGTGGGCCAAATAGAGAATGAAATGCATAAAATAAATAGGGGAAGGGTTCCACTTTTTTTTGGTTTAAGGGCTGCTCGCCCTACCGAAGTACCGAAGGCTTTCGGGGCTTACACCTACCTTATTAGACGACCTAAAAAAGGGCTTTCAGTAGCGCCCAACGAATCTAAGCCTTTTGTTTTGAAGCGCCAGTAGTTGTAGCTGTGGGTAGGGCTTTCGTTCTTATCGCTCCGGATTCCGATCTATATGACCTCCGGGTGGTACAAAGTCAACCTCTTCCGTAGAAGCAGGTAGTAACCTAACCTTTAAGATAAGAATTTGTTCAAGGGGGGCCTCTTATCTATCAATGGAAAAATCTCCATGTGTGGCGTGATAAGGAATCCTAGAAAAGACCGATTGAGACTCCCTCCACGGTCCCACGAAGATCTCTACGTACTTGTTCCAGTCCAGGACAAGTGAGATCTTCCGGTCTGCGTGCGCGGGAGCAGCTCAAACAAAGAAGAGTCTGGTCCGGTCTGAATTCAGGCACGGCCCGCCCGTCTGCTGCTAGGTCCGGGAATGGCGCCAGGCGAGGTCGCCGCTATGCCCCAACATGAATTGAATGGTCCTTCGACCTTCGTTTGATTCCGACGGCCGGCATAGATCTCATGAGACCCGCCCACTATTACTACGAAAGAAGCCCTGCCCCTTTCCTTCGCTACTAGGAAAGTAAGCAACTTCTATTAGCGCCGGACCTTGAGTCGAATTGATCGTGTCATGTGCAACGTCCATCAATGATGGTTCATTAATGTTCATTGATTTAGACTCCTTCCCCCTTCTCAACTACGAAAAAGATCGAGAGGGGCCCGAAAGCCATAAGCTATGGCAGCTCCAGCTCGCAACCACAGGGCCTGCCCTGCGAGGCCAGAGTGGGCTCAGCCGTCAGCCTCCATTCGAATTATGTTAGGGGTTCTTTCGCTTTTGCCAGATCTAGAGAGATACTACAAGTCCTCCGTCCCAGATTCCATCGCCGCGGCCATCTGGTTCACCGGTACTACCAAAAAGTCTCATGCTTACGTTACTCTTACTGATGGTTTTATTATCTTGGACCACGAAGACCCCAGTCGTGCTTCTGGTTTCCATTCCCATTATCATCAATATGATAAGATAAATCTCCTCGTGCTCTGCCATAATAACTTGGAGTCCGTATCATGGTGAAGATAAGGTAAGGCTGTGATTCTTGCTCAAAAAAAAAGACCGAACGCCTTCGAGTTATTGGCTCGTCCAACCCGGCAGCATTCATGAGTCGCTCGTTCAACTGTCCCTCGGAGACAGGGTCGAGAAGTACCATGCGCCACCCGTCCTTTCTTTCTATCGGTCCCACCCAGCAAGATACGGCTCAGCCAAAAAAGGCTCGCGCTAGGCGCTTACCTTTTTTGATTAGTTTAGTAAAGTCAAGCTTTGGCTCCCTAAAGAGTAAAGAAATGGATAAAAAAAGGGGGGGACTTATGCAACGGGCTATGCCACCCAAACCAACTGAGGGAAGTCGCATCCGTCCCATCGCAAGCACCTACAATGTCATGATCACATTGGTTTACCCTTGTTTTTTTGGTAGTTTAACGTACGGTCGCCCCTCCAACAAGAAAAGGTATAAATATGGAAACTTCTCTGCCATTTGGATCGGAGAATTTATGGAGGAAATCGGGTTTTAAATTCCCAGAAACCGCACGATTATATAGCCAAAGGGAATAGGCCGCGCCTAAAATCATCCCAAGCGCTGCTAATGTCGCTACTAAGCTATTTCTTTGGAAAGCTCCTACTAAGATGAGAAATTCCCCGATAAAACTGCTAGTACCAGGTGAACTCATATTGGCCAAAGTGGAAAAGAAGAAAATGGTAGGGAGATTCGGCATGGTGCTCACTGAACCTCCGTAATATCTAACAAGTCGAGTCTTATGTCGGTCATATAGAACACCAACACATAGAAAAAGGGCTGAAGAAACCAGTCCATGACTTGACATCGGTAGAATGCTACCTCCAATTCCCTGTATGTTCGATAGAGCCAAAGATTCCCCCCCACTGATCGGAGTACGCCGATTACCCCCCGAACCGTACAAGATAGTTTCCACCTATCATACGGCTTTCTAACTTCACTTCTTTTTTCTGGTCGTTCCGCTCTGTCGATCGATGGTAGTATAAGAGATCTGTAACCCCCCTAAATTATTTACTTTACATAAAACATAAAGGTTCCTGCTTCCTACCCATAGTTAGCATGTATCTCCCCGGGTCATACTTGAGTATCACATCGTAGACCCCCACCCCAACTCTATCTTCCTTATCAGTGAATCGGAACATAGTGCATAGGTACTCTTCGATGCAGCGGGGCCGAGACGACGTGACATACTACGATCACGTACAGAAGTGCTGCCCTTCGTCTCGGCAATATAATATGGAACCTCTCAACAGCTCCCGTTCTTTTATGGGGTCCTATCGGGATAGGTAGGCCCAAGCCTTTCCCCTCCCTCCAGAATCCCGAGGGGGAAAGAGAAAGAAGAAAAAAAGGAAGAATTTTTTTCTTTCATTTGAACGGCCTTATCTTGTATCGAAAGGTTTTTCGTGCTATACACCACGTTGAGAAAGACCAACCTCCTATGTACCGTACTCTTTTTCTACCTCGAAAGGGAGGTCCTCCTTATGATGCTACAGATGGCTGTCCGAAGTGCAAGGGGTAAACTCGGATAGGATAGGATTGTGCGCGTCGGGCCCTTCGGGTGTCATATTTTGGCCGAGTTTACCGTACCTCCGGCCCGGTTAGGCGGCCGTAATATTTTGTTACGTTCTACCGCCCTTACGCCAGAAAGAAAAGGTTCCACACGAGCTCCCGTTCTGCGGCGTGGTGGCAGGACCGCTAGGAGAGTGGCTCCGGGTGTAGATAGGGTGAAATCTGCAGAGGTCATGCAAATAAATAGGCCCCTTCTCTTTTGGATGAATGGGGTGCTTTAGAAGGCGCTTTCCGATCTACGGTCCCTCGGAGCGAAAGGTTAGGCAGGTAGTATGGGCCCTCTGACTTCCAGCTATGTGCTGTGCGGCTCCCGCGAAGCGAATGAAGGGAAGCTCGAAGAGCTTACGGGTGAGCTTACGCTTACTCTCAGCCTCTTTGATTGGTAGGCGGGCGGGCTAAGCCCCCTACTTAAGATTCAATTCATAAGGCTAATTTGATCTTGTCGTGACGCGGCCGACTACTACTACTATTACTATAGGCTAGCTACTTCTAGCTTCTATAGTGGCCCTTCCACTTTGGCGTAGTTTTCGTTTGTATTGGTACTGAATGAACATATCAAACAAAGGCGATCATATCATGCCATTTTATATGTATAGAGAGATCCCCTAGATATAGAGATAGAATAGATGTTCATGGATAGACAAAAATTCCATTGATTCTTAGTTTTTGGGCTGAAAAAGCTCGGCGATCCAAATGAATCATTCTTCTAGTCTCTCTTCACTCTCCGCCCCGAAACTGACCCACGGCACAGCGCCCATTCGCTTCGCGCGCGGGAAGGCAACGAAGTTCAGTTCATCAGACCGCAGCGGAGTGGAGCAGCCGCGACACGACCTTACCTTAGCTGGATCTCGCTGGTGCCACCTAAACGGTAGGTAGGCGGCGGATGTGTGACGTTTGGAGTTGTCGTTCGTGCACCTGTCCCCAATGGAAGAATGAGTGATCTTTTCCCCTGCATATCATGGCCTTACCACTCGGTCCCCGCTGGCCAGCGGGGGATTCGGTATAGCAGCTCACGTTCGTTTGAGCTGCGCGTTCCCGCTGGACTGGACACATCTTAGCTGTAGGAAGTATGGTTCCGAAAGTGACTTCGGTTCGCTAGTTCAGGCTCAACTCCTCGCTTTACGTTAGCGGACCTACAGGTCGGGCCGGGGCTCTGCGCTCTTTCTTTCTGTGTGGGACGATACCGGGGAGAGAAGGGAATGCGTCGAGGCGGCGAACAAGACAACTACATTTTGGCTTTTCCCTCCATGAGATGAGCCCAGTGCATTGGACCGATGGATAAGAGAACTGAGCTGGCCTAAAAAGAGCTTGGGCGCTCTATGTACGATGTAGACTCCATCAGATACATATCGATTTATTTCTTTTCTGATGGATCATGAAAAGATAGTTGTCTCATCAATAGATAGAAATAGGGTTCCAAACCTTATTCTTGATAGATTCCATTCCCTCTCTATCTCTTTCGATCTATCAGAACAGAGTTGGCTATCTATCAATCGATTTGAAAATAGCACGTTCATATCATATCGCTTTTCGTTCATTTCCGCCGCGAAAACATAGCCGCCATAATAAAAGCAGGCGAAGCAGCTAGAAGCACTCGCTTCACGCCCTTGAATTCTTATTCACGGATGAATTGGGAAAGCCAACAGAAAGATTCGATATTCGATTCTGACTTTCGTAGGGCCGCCCTCCACTCCCGTCCCGGGGCGCTAAGGGGCTTTTGTTTTTGGAACAGACGGCATTGCTGACGCCTCGAATCAAGCTTTTATTGCGACATGCTATGTTTTCTTCCCCATTGCTAGTAGGTTGATGGGTCGCACGCCCGGCACACATGTTTTGGCCTTGTGTGTCCATAACTCAAAAAAAATAGGTGACCTAACGGCCGCCGCCCGACTAAACATACCAATAGTCACCAGATTCATATGAGCTACTGAGGAGTAAGCTATGATCTTCTTAAGATCGATCTGTCTTAAAGTGGTCGAGGAAGTATATATTATAGCAATCGCGCTTGGAGTATAAATGAAAGGAGTGGAACAAAGTGTCGCTTCGGGAAACATGGGTATTGAAAATCTTAAAAACCCGTAGGTTCCCAATTTTAAAGGAATTCCTGCCAAGATGACGGATCCTGCCGTAGGTGCCTCTACATGAGCTTCGGGTAACCAAATATGAACTGGTACCATAGGCACTTTGACGGCGAAAGAGGCGAAAGAAGCAATCCATAGAAAGATTTGGCGCCGCTCACTAAATTCTGTGGTTAATGAAATTTGTAAATCGGTGGTTCCTGTTTGGAAAAGAATCAACAGAATAGCTAATAGCATAAAAACAGATCCAAGTAAAGTATAAAGGAAAAACTGATATGCTGCCTTGATCTTTCTTTGTCTCGAACCCCATACCCCTATAATAATGGTAGAGTAAGGGGTGGCCCCAAAGCGGAATTGACCGGTGGTGGTTGGTCGAAGCTCCAGTAGGTAGCCACTCCCTTCTCAGAGAACCGTACGTGAGACTTTCGCCTCATACGGCTCCGTCCCGAGCTTCCGTCGTCGGCCTTGGCATTAGACCACTATCTATGCATGTATTTTCAGCCTGGACTCTCGAATCTTTTGCTTCTCGGGTGGTGGCGAACAATGGTGCTTGCGTTGCAGTAGATGCCCGCCCGAAAGAACCGCTCACTAGCTAGCCGGACTAGGGGGCCCTATCTGGAGACATACTGAAAACCATGCCTTTCGAACCGAACGCAACGCCCGTCTTCCAAATCAAAATAAAAAAGGGCTCGTTGGGAAGAAAGATGGAGTGCGGTCTGTAGAGCACATGTAAGGCACAGTCGGGTTGCTCACGCAGCGGATCTCTCTCTATCTATAGATAGAGAGAGAGGTGTGAAAGGAATAGCCTTATGGCTGCCCCTCGACTTACGGCCTTTACGCTACGACTACTGTGATGTGAGCGGTTCAAATTGGTTTGATCTTTCCCAATCATTCTGGACGGAACTAGTACGCAGCACTTGTACGGAGGTGCATGCATAAAGGTTTGGAACTCTTTTATTATCTGAATCTTAAGGACAGGACCCTATTCTCGAACCCTCTGCCGAGCTCTACCCTGCCCGCATTTCCTTTTGAAGGGGCCAAAAAAATGTCTCCACCTGCTGCCAACAGTCTTTCTTCGGAATTCTACTGAACGGGTCGATCCTCCCCTCCCCCCTTTGTTTTAGCAACTTATCCTAAGGTCTCCAAGAGCTCGCCGGCGACGACAGAGGAAGCAACCCGCCTGCTGTGGCGGGGCGGCTTTTTTCTTTCACAATAAGACCTGGACGATTATCCCTACCCTCGGTAGCTTACGAGTTTACGTCCATCCCTGGTCGGGTACAGTTTCCTTTCGATTTATCCCTTGTAGCCGTTACCCGAATTCGCGCAAGTGTGTCCACACCCCCCAAACTGACTTGACGAGGAATCCATTCTCGCGAACAAACACAACCCCTACACACAACACACACCTAGGAGCACCCCTTCCTGCATATCCATACAAGACCCGAGTAGGCGGGTCGAGGTCCTACGAGGTACCCACTACTCGGAGTACCCTCCAAAAAGGAAAAAGATGTGTCTGTCAGGTTCGGTTCTTCTTAGTTGGGTTGGGCGGGTTCGACCAGAAATGCTATGCTTACACACAAGACTACCCCTCTTCCCGAAAGCTTCGCGGGGACTACTTTACGACGACGGACGACCGCCCGTAGGGGGTTTACTGCACAAGTCCCCTGCAGAGGAAAGGCTTTATCCCAGCGAATAGATGATGCTCAGCTCCGCACAACATAGGGATTGGCACACTTTCGGGAAGAACATAGAATAGTAGAGGATCCAGCATGCAGAACACGGCGATCATTAGAAATTCACGAATTAGAGATGCTGTAATATACTCTTTCCCATAACTTCTCATACCAGACCAACCCACTAAAATGCAAATAGGGATCAGAAATGTGGTCAATATCACGCAGAATAAAGAGATACCATCTATACCCAAATAAAAATGGATGTTTTCATAAGGAAGCCATCGAAGGCTTTCCACAAATTGAGATTTGGCCGTAGAAGGATCGAATTGTATCCGAAGAACAGGGGAATACAAAAAAGTAATAAGAGAGGCGCACAGACCAATCAATCGTATCGGTCGTATTCTTGAATTTGGAATGAAAAGAGGAGTAATGCTTCCTAGCACGGGAGAAAGAATAAGACCACTTAGATCAAAATACCATTGTTCTAACATAGAGTAGAATCGAAGATTGAAGAGATTAATTTACAACAGTAAAAAGATGGGCGCCTGATTCCAATACAATAGGGGTCTATCAGTGCAAGTCAGCTGAACACCGTGATTGATGAGTGGGTAGGTGGGTTAGGTGCACCTCTCGCCCAGTGGGAAGTAATGAGGCTAGTCTCCCCCCTCCCCTGAAAAGTATTGGGGCCCCCTTCCTCTAAGGTAGACCCTTTATTTTCTTTATTTTAAATTTCCAATAGAGAATCTTTCTAACTAAAAAAATATCTCTGGCAAAATGCAATTCGTCGAGTTCAATCCAAGGTGCACCTTGCCTTTTTTCAGGTAGCTTTCTTACGCCTATTCAGCTAGTGGGGCATTGGTCATAGCCGAAATTCGTCGAAGGGATAAAAAGAAGAGAAAGAAAGGGAAGTTTTTTCTTTCTTTCATTCAATCCAAATAAATAAGAGAACAAAGAAAGCACTCAAAAATGAAAGTTAGATAAAGAAGTGTCAGTAAGAACTAGCACTAGACTTCTTCCCCCCTTTCTACTTTTCCTCTCTCCTGCTTCCACCCGGGCTTTTCATTCTGTTTTATAGAGACCCGAGGAGGAAATTGGAATCCAAATTCATGTATTGTATAAAGGTGAGGTACTTTCCCCGGCATACGAAAAGAAAATCCAGGATGACGGCTTTCAATTCAAAAGAACGAGTAAGGGACGGGGAGAGGGATGCTCTCGAAACCAAACGAGACTAGAAAGAACATGGGAATTAGCACCATTCATATGATTTGTCTCGAAGAGACAACAAAGGGGAAGCCCTCTCTCTATCTCGGTCTCGGTTTAGCATCATATATCGATCTGGAGAAAATTTGGATTGGTTGTAGTGCGGATTAAGGAGCAGCTCCTCCATACTGTGGCTGTGGAGGTGGGTTCTGTCGCCGCCTGATAGAGGCAGAAGCGGGGGCCACCAAGAGCTATCTGCATCGAGTCTTTCGATTGAAAGAGGAAGGGAGACAATTCAAATGCCAGCGCAGAAATAGAAAGAGTCGTGCTTTAAAGTGGAATTTAAGATCCATTGCTCGATTTTGCTGCATGCTCTGCTCCCAAAATGCAGAGAAGACTTGCGAGGGCAGATCCGGGTTGGTTGGTCCGGAAAGTCATGGGAGAGGCGGGCTAAGTGAAATAATATACTATAGAATCTTATGAATCACGCACGGCACACTTTCTATATCTTCTACGTCTACAAGGTGAACAGCTTAGCTTACAGCACAGCGTGTTCGCCACCACACTGGCTGGCTGGTGCATTGGCCTTACTGTAATAAGTCCGAGAGGTATGACTCTTCGATTAGAACGCTCCATATCTCGTGACACGCGGAGCGTAGCATTGAAAGTCCGTATAACTTCAAAAGATTCATTCTTTATGAATCAAGTACCATTCAAAGATCAAAGAAAGGGTGCTAATATTAATATGAGAAATAAATTTCTTCTAATGTCTTTGGTCAGAATCTTTATCCTTTTCTTATTACTTTTCCTTTGATTGGAATTTATTTTAATCTCTTCCTTTCCAAGTGTCTTCTCGCCAAATCTCTCCACTTCCTCCTTTCTAGGCTTGGTTCGTTTGGTCTCCTACTCCTACTGGCAGGTCTTTGGCTTCTCGATAATAGCGGTTTATCCTGTAACATGATGGCTCGTTCGGGGAACTCTGGTGATGGATCAGGTGAGAACGCTGGAGGAAGAGGCTTCAGGTGGACCGATTTATTTGGAAACAGTTCTTCCGAGACCGGCGGAAACTCGGTTGGCTCTTCCGAAACGAGCATAAATCAACCAGCACCCCCCTCCCCTGAGCCTGTTGCTCCTGAGGTTGATCGAGGTGGGCCCTTCATCCCTGAGGATGAGAATGGCAATCACTTGATGCCTGCTCAAGAGCGTATGGAAGAATTGGGCCATCGCCTCGGCATCAATTCCCTGAAAAAAAACTGGAGCCGCGAGGAATGGGCAAGCATCATTGCAGCACAGATTACAGTGGAGGAAAGGGTAGAAGACGCTTTATTGCAAGATGGCTTTTCTCCAGATGCGATTTTAGACAAACGGCATCGGATAAGGGGCTTTCTGTTTTATCCGGGAGGGACTTCTTTTGTGTCTAGTCGAGTCCTTGTTTTGACCCTTGGAATACCCAAGAGATCCCACTGGATAAGGCCTATTTTCCCTGCTCGTAAATGAACGAAGTTCCTTGTCTTCTTCAATGCCTTCTCTGATGTGGCTTTACGACTGCATCTCTATTATATTATGCCTAAGTTTATTTTAAAAGAAAGAAAGTTCAGGGGACTAGACTGGCTTTCAAGTCACGAAACCCCGGAAATTTGACATGAATCACTAAGAAGAGGTCCTTTTGGAGGTTAGCTTTTCAAACGGGCGTCTACTATTTCATATAAAAGAAAGGCTTGACAACCAAGAGAACAATCCGTGGACGAAGACTCTTCAGAAAGCGGAAGAAGAACTAAATGAACGGCCTAACGATAGAAGACACAGCCCAAGCAGAGCTGACAAGTTCCCCTTTCGTTTAGTTTTAGTAGTTATTAGTTGATCTTTCCTTTTCTTTCAAGTGTTCTAAAGGTGTACCAAATTAAGTATATTTGTGAAGGTCAGGGGAAGTAGTCTACCTTTGTTCTTGATATCTCCTCTGTTTCGGGAAGGGCTTCTTCTAGCTCTCGGCTTTACTCGTCTTCAGGCATGTCTAATGTGGCATTCCCTCTTCGGAAAGGAGGGAGTTCCATCCTGCTCTTAGTCTTCTTCCGACGTGGGTGGCTGGTGAAGTTGAACTTGGAGATGGCGCCTACTTCTTTCGATGCTCATAGGGTTTGAACCTACAACACTCAGCACATGGAATTTGTGTCCACCTAGTTCTGATCTTAGCTTCAGGGTCCTGGTTAGCTTGTTCATATGGCTTGGGAGTCTAAGTGATGGATGAATTGACTTACAGGCTTGAGAGCCCTTCCTACTCAACTCACTATATATAGACTTTATTTTCCTGTGCTATAGCAATAGACTCTTTATTCGCCTAGGCGTGTTACCACTTTACCCCTTTTAGAACCCTTACACCCATTGTTTAGCCTTTGTGTAAGCCTCTGATCCAGTGATCAAGCATTTCATTTTGACCCCAGTGAGTGAGCGAGGGACTGACCTGACGGAAGAGGTTCTCTTTCCTTAGCTTCCGGGAGTTATGTTCCAGCCCTTATAGCCGGGAGGGACTTCTTTGACCGAGCCTACTTATGTGGGCTATGTCAGGAGTATCGACAACTTGGGTACTCGCGCCTCTGCTCCATACAAGCGATAGAAAACTATGATTTATCTATCGATCCTCCTTAAAAGTGTCAGAGAGGGAGATAGATACATTCTATCAGTCAAAAGCAGATACCGCCCCCCCCCATGCTCCCACGGTCCGCTTACCGAGGAATAGAAAGGAAGGACCCGGGGCCAGAGCAAGTTGGGTTGGGGTAGAGAGCCGTAAGCGCGGTGGGGGGTGACAGAGAACGTGCTCGTACGGTTCATAGAAGGATATGATAAACTACTTGATTGTTGGGAACTTTGACTCCTCTATATTCGAAATATGCCTCTCTAGGAGCATTACGATCTGCAGCTCAAATGGTCCCTTATGAAGTCTCTATTGGTCTTATTCTTATTGTGCGCCTTGTGAGCGCGTTTGGATCCGCGAAGGCAATCGCTCGGCTGTTCCCCTAACCCAACCCGGGAACGGACCGGAGGGAACCGCAGCATGGGGAATGTCCGCGTCTCGTCGCAAGGCTCATTTTGAGTTGTGGGTCATAGGGCGGGCAGCTTTATCGGCTCAAAGGCCGGGGCACAAGGGTCCTGGTACTATCCAGGTGCGAAGAACCCCGGAGGTGACTGCAATGAGCAAAAATCTCACTCACGGGCCTAAACGACGAGCAAACACTCGAACGTGAGAGCAAGGGATCACCCAACGAATGGACGAGCTCAAAGGGGGGAGTGAGGCAAGAACCATGCTTTCAGAGAAGTGGTGGTCCGAATCTTATCTGAACTGCGAGAATAACTGACTAAGCCGTGCCATAAGGGGTCATTCTCCAAACGGGACGGGGTCAAGCTTTTAGGTTGTTTAAGTAGGTTGGGTGACAGATCGGCCATAGGAGTACTCCGGGATATAAACCAGGGCAACAAAAGTGGAGCATACGACGATGCCGCCCGTTTTCATTTCGTGGAAGTCCCCGGCAGAGGAAAGGGCTGTAGGTGATGGCGCGTTCTGCTTCTTATCTAGAGAGGGGCGCTGAAATCCTTTCTATTGGTTCGTGCGCGGCATCTGGTATAGATGAAGAAAGGCGGGCCGTCGGGACCTATTCTATTAATAGGCGGAAAAGCGAAATAGGAAAGCGGCCGAGCTGACTGATGAGTGCCTTTTTAGCCTTTATAAAAAAGGCTCTCATGTGAAGCTAACATGGCTGGCTACATTCAAGTATAGCCAAATCACGATGAGACGGGACGGACGGTCAGAGGCCGCAGCGGGACTACCACTTGGGATGGGAATGGCTCAGCCCACATGCATCATTTGATGAAAGCACTCCAGTCCAGGCGCCTCCTCGAAGTGCTTTGTCAACCACGCTTTCCCTCCCCAATGCTCCTCGCTAAATGCCCTTCCTGGGGCTTGCCTTGCCTCAACATCTAAATAAAGAAAGGGCGGGCGCCGAAAAAAAAGCAGCCCAGCCTCTTCAAGAAAGCTTTGCTTGGTAGGCGCTGCCTACTCACTCGGACAATGCTCTGAACACTTTCGTGTGCAGTTCCGCCCCCTTATCCCATGCTGAGTCACAGGCAGCGCCTCGAAAAGCACGGACGAGCCGCATGCAGGGAAACTTGCACGTGTGGTTCTGGCCGGGGACCCTGGTATACTGTACTAATATGTGTAGGTCCCCGTAATTCGAGTGAGATTGTCATGGCGCAAAAGCAGATATGGTCCGGTATTCCCTTGTTCCCTGTATTGGTTATGTTCTTTATTTCTTGTCTAGCAGAAACTAATCGAGCTCCCTTTGATCTCCCAGAAGCGGAAGCTGAATCAGTTGCAGGCTATAATGTAGAATATGCGCGGGATGCGATCCTTAATAGTTCACTGTTGGCGGAAGCCAATGTCCCGGGGTCCCGGGGACTCATTCTGACTGAAAAAAGGGGCGGGTCTTTACCAACTTCAAAATATTCGATTTTCCTACGCGAGCCTTATTGAAATTGAAAAGGCCCCAACCTATAGATAGGGTGTTAGCGCTTGACTAATAAGATAAGATAGAAAGGGCTTTTCTTGCTTGTTTAGTAAAGTCTCGCTTTTTTATATTTATATTTATAGAAATAGGTGCTTGCTAGGGCACTCTTCATTCGAAACTAATGAGTGTCCGGTAGGGGCTTTCTGCCTTGTTATCAAAAAGGGAGTTGGGTAAAGCAAACTCCCTCCTTGGAGGAGCACGGGCTTAGTCAAGTAGAACCGGGTTGCGCTGCTTGATGCTCTGATCGAAAACAAATCAGTGGGGCCATGCCGGTACGACTGAATATGCGTTAGAAAGGTCAATCCCTCCCCTACGACACCAAAAAAACCGGGCCGAGCTTCTAAACAGCCCGCCCGCTTCCATAGAACAATATCGTGGCAACGTAGACCTAAGTGGTCATATTGAATCCTTGGGAACCATCACAAGTACGGCCGGCCTTTATTTATTATATTTGAACGAAAATGCCGTGTCGTCCAGCGGAGCCTATAAGAAGGTGACTCGCGCAGACAGCTGACTCCTTTTCAATAGAAAAGAATAGCCAAACCAACCCAGCTGGCTGGTCAATCTCAGAGATCTTATCGGCCGGCAAACCGGAGACGGACGACCACGGTCCCGACCTTACCAGCACCGGAGGTGTACTAATCAATGAACCCCAGAAACCTACTTTCTTTTCTGACAAAATCAACCAAGCCTAAGCGGTCACGACAACATCCAAAGGCCACCTTTGGATTCTTAAGTAGGGGGGCAAGGAGGAGCACGTAGGAATGCCGACCACTACATAAGCCACTAGTGGCTCAGAGAAAGCCATTGCGCGCTAGCCTAGCTAGCTAACGTTTTTCAGCTGGCTGTTATCTTAGTTGTAGCGCGCCTTCCCTCCTTCTCTCACTTCGGAAAGATTTAGCAGTCTTTTTGATGACCTGGTCGAGAGAGTACGATACATCGGTGTAAAAGATTGAGTTGGATCTGTGAGGTTGGTTATAGTAAGGCCTGGTCGGAAGGTGTTCTTGCCTCTATCATTAGCTCGGGTAGTCTCCAGTGATGGCCAAAAAGTCTAACTTTTCCCCCTTTCAGCTTCAACTATTCCCTAAAGATGGGGGAAGGGACCAATTGAGATATCAATAATTTTCTTTTCCGTTTCGATCTTCCCTGATTATTATGTCACTATATCACCGACAAGGGAAGACCACCTAATTTTAACTTAACTTCTTTCGCTAGTGTGCTGAAAAAAATAATGTACGCAGCTTTTGGTAACAAGTTAAATAATGAGAACTCCTTTTGCTTTAGAGTTACGAGATCCTTGGTCAAAAGACAGGGAAACTCGTTCCTATTAGGAGCTAATAAATAAAGAAACTGCTCATTTCCCATAGATTGGTTGGAGAAAAGCAAGGCAACGAAGGCAGCTACTTTTTACGTTTTATATAGCCCTAAAAGTGACCTTTGCTATTTTCATTCCTAGATGCCGATTTGAATGTGACTTTTTTGCGTTTCATATAACTGTGAAATGATCAAACTGAATTTCCCTTCCTAGACTTCGATTCAATTTCGAAAAGTTGCATTTCATATAACTGTGAAAGTTGCTAAAAGCGGTAAAACAGTTCCTTGTGAAAACCTCGGGAAAAGTTCTCTAGTTATACCTTCCCGATAAAGATTACTAAGACATGGAAATAAATCTAGCAATTAGTGCCTCCCCATTTCGTCGACCAAGAAGAAATCTGGCAAGCGTTGGATGAACAAAAACCAACTCTAGAACAATTTCGTAGACTCCTGCGAAACCATATAAAAATACAAGACGAGATAGAAATAATTTATATAGATCTAAATAAAAGAGGTCCGGGAGGTTTCCAACGTGAGTTTCTAACCGAAATGTTAGAAAAACGTTATGGAGGGGAAGGCTTGGGATCCATCCTCCGAAGCCTACGTAAAGACAGACACCATTCTGTGTTCTTTCAAGATGTTCTATACGACTTCACTTTTCTTAAAAAGAATGGCCTCACAGAAGAAATTTTAAGGAAAATATGGCAGGGTCGCCATCCTTAATGTAATGATGGGATTCCTAATCTTATTCGTTTTCTAAAAAACAAATTGGATTCCATTAAATGGATGGAATGTAGGATAGCAGCTCAAGTCGAATGATGCTATAAATCTTCATTAAAGTCGTATTCTGATCGATGATTTGATAGAAGTAGAAGTATGGACCGGTCTAACGGATGAACCGGAGAGTAGGACTAGACCAAAGAAGGAATGTAGTCTACGGGTCCTTCTCGCAGGGCTAAAGCTTTTGAATTGAAGCCGAACTGGGCTACCCTGCCTGCTGGATAAGGAGACAAAGCTTCTTTTTGGCGTTCATAAGATCCTCAACTCCGAAGTCTGTTAGTAAGTGAAAAATGCCTACCCGATTCAGGCCAAAGCGCTGAAGAGAGTCAAATCGTTTCTTTGGTCCGCGCTTTAGTAGTTCAATGAGGGAAGTAAGACTAAGGGCAAAGTTCCATAAGTTTCCCTTCGCTCTTGGGAAGTTGTCTTTTCGGCTAGTACTTTCTTTTGTCAAAGACCAGGGGAACTAAAGCAGCAATCGGAGGGTTTCTTCCTTTCTTCTGAAGACTACTATAAGTATTCTTTCGGCCTTAAGCAAGGAGTTAAGTTAGTCCGGGCTAATATCTTTCTATATGATATATCCTTACAGTTGCTGTTAAAGAGCTATAAGAGCTATCCAAAGGCTATACCTGCCCCAATTCTCTCCTTTATGACAAGGTCACTCCATGGAATGTTAAGATCATCCACGTAAAAGGTATATTCACTTGAATTAGATGGGAAAAATTGACTTCCATCACCAAACCCAGCATTGGTAGCACTTTGACTAAGCGAAGCGACCAGGCACAAACAAAGCACTGAAAGAAAGCGTGTAATCTTTCTCGTGTTAGAAGCTACCTCTTCGAACAAAGAAAAACGACTCACTTGGCCTGCCTTCAGTCAGACCTGAAAGACTACGAATTCAGATGAGAAAGAGAAAAACGAACTTAAATGCAAAGGGAAGACTACAGAGATCGGGAAAGCCTAGCCAGTCCCTCTTGCTTGGGTCAAGAGTAGTTCCTCTTTTCCTTTCTTTCTTAAAGTCTTGTTGTTAATCTCCTGAAAGAGGTTTGTCAAAAGAACAGCTATCAACTCTTTGACTACATATTCCCATAACCTTTGACAATAGCTTACCTACAGCAATAACTCACTAACCAAGTCAGGGATTCATTCTCGTCTCAGAACCTGAGATCCTTCAATCACTGAGAAAAAAACGGAGCAGAACTAAGAAGCAAAACTCCTAACTCTGAAGCAGATGCCCTACTCTTTCTTCTTCTTTTCCCGAGATCAGGCAAATGAACTCCACTTTACTTCTGCTTTGAATGAGGGAATTCACCCAACCTTGCTTTACGAACAATATCAGTAGTTCTCCTCGGTTTTCACAAGGAACTGTTTTACCGCTTTTAGCAACTTTCACAGTTATATGAAATGCAACTTTTCGAAATTGAATCGAAGTCTAGGAAGGGAAATTCAGTTTGATCATTTCACAGTTATATGAAACGCAAAAAAGTCACATTCAAATCGGCATCTAGGAATGAAAATAGCAAAGGTCACTTTTAGGGCTATATAAAACGTAAAAAGTAGCTGCCTTCGTTGCCTTGCTTTTCTCCAACCAATCTATGGGAAATGAGCAGTTTCTTTATTTATTAGCTCCTAATAGGAACGAGTTTCCCTGTCTTTTGACCAAGGTCGCTGTGACTAATCAACTCAGGTCAAGCTATCAATCCCGCCCTCCGGAACAGGCTACCAAGGAACCAAGCCACCTCTTTCTTTTTAAAGAAATAACTCTAGTGAATGGCTAAGAGGAAGGTATTTCCTACATTGAAGCTGACCGAGAACTCCCTGAGCTGGTGTTCGCTGTTGCAGAGCTGCCAAACTAGTAAAGCACAAGCATAGCATTAGGAGTATGCTTCAAAAGCCAGACTAAATAGCCAGACAACTCTCGTTCGTAGATTGGAAGAGCTAAAGTCACTGGGCGGACGGACACTAAGATGGAATAGAATAGGCCTGCTAATATGCCCAATGTCCTTGCTGCAATATGATGAGAGGCTCTTCCTCATAAGTCCTCTCCATTAAAAAGGGCTCTCTCCTATAGCTTTACGAAAAGTGGTTCTTGCCGAGTGACTATATTAGAAGGGTTCGGTGATCAATCGAAGAAGAAAGAAGGACTTATATTTCCCATCGGTTGATAAAAGCTGGATTCCTTTGCGTGCACCTTCTATCGCTAACACATTCCCGCCCGCCGCTCCAAAAAGGTGTTGAGGTGTTTGAAAGCTTACCTACATTCCAGCATTTCAACATGGATTCTATTGTTCCTCATAGTAGGAGATGTTTAGCTTGGAACTAAATCGTACTGTCAATCGTCGTACTGTTGGAGATGTCTATCTTCTATACCGGGATATGCGGCCTAAACTAAAGATACCCAATAGGTCTTTTAAAGCGATCAGCAGAGCGGCTAACAGAAGACTTCGTACTGAGCCTGCGATCGAATCCGCGATGGTTTGCTGGCCCGGCGGAGACTGCACAGGAGTATCACCAATCCTGCTGGCTCAACAGGAGAAGGTGGCCATGAAAGCCAGAAGTGGATGCTGATTCTCTCTGAGTGCTAGTGGAGATTGCTGATTAACTAAGGGTTGAAGGGGCTTAGCTAACTATCTTGTCTCTGCCCTGGGACTTTTCTTTAAAGACAGACGACTTGTGACCTATCACGTCATTCCATTCCCTTAGGTTACGTCCTTTATGATTATATAATAAACTAATAAAATGGTGATGGTTCCTACTTGAAGTATATCTAATTCAATGAAACCGAAAGAAAGACAAAAAAACCAGTGCCTTTCGTATAGATCGAGACTTGTAGCTTGATTCTTTACTCATTCCATATTGGAAAGAATTGCAGGAAATCGTTCGTTCTTCCTATTTATTTCTCATGATATCCGACGATCAAGGCAATTCCGGTGAAACTCTTTCATTTCATAGAAGTGAATTATTATTCTTACGAAAAAAATAGCATTTCCTATTGATTTGTCTCCTGGACTGGACCTATTCTGTGTCTGATTTGGAATTAGCCGTCGCTACGCTGTTCCCAAGGACTAGCAAAATCGAAATAGCGAAATTCTTGGGTCATCTCAATGGGTTCAGAAACCACACGTTTCTCTGGATCATCATAGCGTACTTCCACATATCCACTCAGAGGAAGGTCTTTTCGTAATGGATGACCCTCGAAACCATAATCTGTTGATATACGGCGTAGATCCGGATGATTGATGGAAGAAACACCAAACATATCCCAAACTTCTCGCTCCCACCAGCCGGCTGATGGAAATAGACTTACTACCGGAGATATTCGTGTTACTTCGTCTGCACTGGTTTGTACACGAATGCGTGAGTTATACCGAGTACTCAGTAAATTATAGACCACTTCAAATCTTCGTTTTCGAGAGGGATAATCAACTCCGCAAATATCGATCGAAACTTGAACCCTTGTATAGGTATGCAATTTCAGAAAGCACAACAATTGAAATGGGTAGTCCGTATTGGTATCAGATCTATTCCCATGTTCCGATCTTTCCATTTTTTGGACCCATTTCTTGGGTAAAATCTCCCAACTATATTTGAAAATGAATTGGTTATCCATAAATCAAAGATAAAGAAAGCTTTCTTGTAGTTCCGCTTCTTCCTCTAAAAATGAAGAAAGACTTGTCTTGCTTTTTTAAAAAGTTCTGTCAAAAGCCACGCGAATCAACACTTTTCTTCGCGTTACCGCGGCCTCTTTGAATCACACCTAAAGGCGAATGGGATTGAGAAGGAGCTCTAGTAGGTGAATGCGTCCTAGCCTTTGTTTGCCCCAGGCTTGCCTTCATTATCAGGCCTATCTATCTGCGCATCATACTCGATCTTCAATCTTGTCTCCTTTCTCTTTTCTCTGGTGAATCCATCTGCCATCATCGGCTTGAGGAGAACTTGGGAAGAAGGGCTCCGTCCTTTCTTCCTCCCATTAATTAGCGCATCCTTCCGATCTGGAAGAGAGAGACTTGACCAATGCTGGAAAGCTGCACCTTTGACCAGACGTACCTCATCTCCCATTGACCAGCGATAGCCAGACTTGACCAGTTGACCACGCTTGCATTCTAGCTAGTGACTCGACCTTCAGTATCGCTTGCCTTGCACTTGAGCGCCTTAGACCTTATG
>LSBG02000215.1:5000-10634 GCA_001642375.2 Mentha longifolia
TCTGTCGTTGTGCTAACTATTGTGTGTTGTTGGTACAGCCATTAAGTGTGCTTTTAGGCTAGTTGCAGCCATTACTTGTGTATTCTCAAGAGTGCCGGTTTCTCTTCGGTGACTTAGTTTATTTCTTGCTCTGCCTACTCTGTGCCGTTTGTAATTAATCAAGTATAATTTAGGCTAGGCGCAGCCAACATTTGTATGAAATTTTGCATTTGATCTCTGTGCTTCTTGCTATCTTTTTAGCATCTTTAGAACTGTTTCTAATTGCATTGAACTGCTATTGTTGGAGAGATATCTGTGCTACTTTGCTGTTGTTTGGCCCCTCATTTTGTGGGTTTGAACAGCTGCTGCAGTGTAGATTATTTACTCTATCCTCTGTGTTTGTTTTTTGGGGATCTAATTGCTGTGATTATTGCCTTGTTGCAGCCATTAACCTTTGCCTCGCTTTGAACACCTGTATACGTGCTGATTTTTGCGTGGAAGTATTTTTTACTAGGCTGCTATCTCTTGGTATTTTTCTCTCCTGCGATTACCATCATTTTGCAGGTAGTTAAATGGCCAAAAATAAGCAGCAAAAGCGGCCTACACAGGCTGCCGAACAGGTGACGCTTCCTGCAGCTATCCAACAACCCACAGAACAAGAGCTACTTCTTCGAAATGCTACAAATTCTGCTGTTGCTGATAGTGTTATCCCCTGCAACAAAATGGCAACAAATGAAGGGGATAAATTAAAGCAACAGCACCCCGGAGATGCTACTGAAGCTGCTATAGGTGCTGTTATGTTCCACCACAACGCACGAAAGCCTCACGTTCATCATCAACAGGGAGGGATTATTTTGCATTGCGATGACTCAGATTGTGAGGACAATTCGCAGCATGAGGAGGTGGCTGCAACTCGAGATCAACACCAGGATCACTTCTCTGAATTCATCCCAGATTCAGCTGCCTCTTCCTCGGGTGTTGACAGACACCGGAATGAAATATTAAGTACCATGCACCCGATGAGACAGGAAATTGTGGGGGCCTCTAATGACATTCGCCTGGAGACAGAACACTCATCTGTCCAAGGGATGAACTGCGGACAATCATCTCAGTCCCCTTGGCTTGCAAATAATGGAAACTTCTTGGATCAAAAGAAACCACTAAAATGGACTTATTGCTGCCTCAAATTCAGATTTCGATGGAAAATAATATCCTACGCCTTGAAGAATCTGATTATATTCCTGTCTCTATTGGTTGGGGTTTCTCACTACTTGGTCTCTTTGGTGGAAGATTTCCGGGGAAGGACGCTGTAAACAACTTGACCAAACGATGGAAATTCCAGCCCGTGTCTCCTTCCACCCGAAAGGATGGATTATTTTCAGATTTGAAACGGAGGAACAGGCTAATGTGGTGCTTAGGGGGGGGCCGTACTCAGTGTTCGGCATCCAACTTGCCCTCTCCCATCTTCCACCGGATTTCAGGTTCGACTCTACACCGGAACTTCAGTTCAAGGTCTGGGCTACTCTACCCAATCTGCCCCTTGAACTTTGGAACGCATCCGCCATCTCGAAGATAGCCTCGGTGGCGGGTACACCATTGGAGGTTGATCCCTATACACTATCTAAACGCAATGTGGCTGGTCCGCGTGTCCTTATTATGGTAGATGCGAAAAAAGAGCCACTAGACTCTATCACACTACAATTGCATAACGGTATTTCTTTTTCGCAATCAATTATCCTTGATTATTATCCATTTTTCTGTACCCGGTGCAAACGTGCGGGGCATCTTACCTCTTCATGTCGTGCACCGGAGCGTACTAACCTCAGGACGAGGCTCCCTCCTCGTAACCATTTTGGATCAAATGCAGAAAATGGTGAATGGCAGGTTGTTAATAACCGGAAGAATAGGATTGGACGATCGCACTCTCGACAGCCTATAAATCGTCCCCATTCTAGAGCTCCGATCACAGCTCCACCTAGGAGCAAATCCCGACCACCACAACAACGATGGCAGCCAAAAAATCAAGCCCAACATACTGCTGCAACTCCCACAAATGAAGACTTTCAGCCCCAGCAAATCACAAATACCCATATCTACTTTGATTCGCCTACCTATGAGCAAAATGGAATTGATCTATCTAACAAATTCCAGGCTTTTGACGATCTGGAACAGGTTGAAGAGGCTGCTACCATTCACCAACACACCCAAATCAGACCCCACCATGACACTACAACTCTGCCCAAAAACCAACCACAACAACAGACTATGTCTGTCAATATTATCAAATCGCCGGCTGCTAAAGCCTGTGATCAGCCCGCTGCTCCTATCCCACCAACGACGGAGGCTGCTCTCACCAAAAATAACAAGAACAAGGGTGTCATGAATGATAAAACAGGAGCTGTACCTGCAGACAATGCTGCACCAGCACCTGCATCAGCCCGCTATGTTCCACCACCGGTTCGGTATGAGACTACAGTGCATCAACGACTCAACTCTACTGACACTTCATCTACAGACTGTATTCCTATTGTGAATACGGATGCAGTCAAGAACAACGTTAAAGACAGGGAGTCATCAATGGCAACTTCTTCAGCCCTTGCAATGCATGATAAACAGGACACTGCTGCTACATATCTTAATGTGCTTACCTCTCCTCCTAACAAAGATGTGGCTGCAGGTGACAAACTGAACCTGAACAAGCAGATGTTGAAAGCAACGGTGCTGGACCCAAGAAATGCTTATAAAAAGAAGACAACTGCTTCGACTCTTCCCTCGACAGCTGCTGCTGGTCGGGCGTTGATACAAACTAACCTCAAAAAGCGCAAATGATTATTGCAAATTGGAATATAAGGGGGATGCAGCAGGCCCCGAAAAAGAATGTTGTTCGTGCGCTCATCACTAAATTCAAAATTGACCTTATAGGTATCCTCGAATCTAAATTCACAGTCTCGAGTTTCAGTAAGTTCTCTCCTACGTTCTTACAGGGTTGGAATTTCGCACATAATTTTGATATTGTTGATAATGGGCGTATTTTATTATGTTGGAACTCGAATACTGTTGATGTTAGTATTACATCTATTGAGAGTCAAGTGATTCATGCTTCTATTACATGTCGTATCATTGGTATTAGCTTCCATTACGCTTTGTGTTATGGCTTTTATGATATCGAGCAGCGTATGGAACTTTGGGACTCTCTCATTTTGAATGTTCCCTTGGATACTCCTGCCTTTGTTTGTGGTGATTTTAACTGTGTGCAGGATACTTCGGAACGGGTTGGAAAACGAACTCCTTTGGAGAAGGAGTTAGTGGATTTTGTTTATACTTCTGCTTACCTTACCCTACAAGATGCCCCCTCTACGGGTTGCTTCTTTACGTGGGCTGGTAAAGATGTCTTTTCAAAAATTGATCGTACTCTTATTAATGCTGTTTGGTTGGAGAGCAATCTATTTTGCAGGACCGAGTTCCTTCCTAGGGGGATTATTTCTGATCACTCAGCATGCATCTCAACTCTCTTCCAACAGGTTGAGACCTTTAAGAGGGATTTTAGATTCTGCAATACTTGGATGGAACACCCCTCCTTCCGAAACAGCCTCAGGAGCATTGGATCAACACCTCAATCAATGGTGGGAAACAAGAACAGCTGGCTGCCAAGCTCCACAGCCTTCGCCCTTTTCTGAGACAACTTAACAAGACACATTACAACAACATCTCAGAAAAGGCTGCTACAGCACGTGCTCAACTGGAAGATGCTCAACGACAGAGTGACCGGGACCCGCTGAACCGGCTTCTCCGGGAAGCAGAACTTGAAGCAAGGAAAAAGTACCAGCAGTTGGACACATCGGACAGGAACTTTCTGGCCCAACGGGCCAAGGCTAAGCACATTAATTCCTCTGACAAAAATACTAAATATTTCCATTCCCTTGTGAAACGTAATACAATTCGTAACACTATTTCTTTTATCCGCAGGGTGAATGGAGAGATTACTGGGGATGTCAAGACCATTATTGCTGATTTCATTAACTACTACTCGGACCTCTTTGGGGAAAAAATCCCTCGTACCCCGGTTGACTGGAGCGTTATGGGGGCTGGTTACAGACTCTCTTCGGAAGACCACATGGATCTTATACGCCCCATTTCTCCTTATGAGATTCGGATAGCCCTCTTCGACATTGGAGATGAAAAGGCGCCGGGACCGGATGGTTACACTTCGGCTTTTTTCAAGAAGAATTGGGACTTAGTGAGAGACGATGTGGTTGCTTCTGTGAACGAATTCTTTTCAAAAGGAATCATTCTCCGGAAGCTCAACCACACAGTCGTTTCGCTAATCCCAAAGACAACTCATGATCCGGGAGTGGGAGATTTCAGACCTATTGCATGCACTAATGTGGTTTATAAAATAATCACAAAAATTCTAACTTCTAGAATGTCGCCTTTTTTGCAGAAACTCATCTCTCCGGCTCAATCTGCCTTCATCAAGGGCCGAAATATTATGGATAATTTCTATCTTGCACAGGAGCTCATCAAGACTTACGAGAGGAAGAGTGGTATCACTGCACGTTGCATGGTGAAAATCGATCTAAGGAAGGCCTATGATTGTATACCATGGGACTTTCTTAGAGATGTCCTGTACGGACTTAATTTTCACCCATGCTTCGTTTATTGGATCCTCACTTGTGTTACATCTGCTACTTTCTCCATTAACATTAATGGTGGTAGCCATGGGTTTGTTAGGGGACAGAGGGGACTTCGCCAAGGCGACCCGATGTCCCCGACTCTGTTCCTTTTTTGCATGGAGTATCTTTCTCGTCTTATACACGCTCGCACACACGAATCCACTTTTATGTATCATCCTAAGTGTAGCACTACTGACACCACCCATTTGGCATTTGCAGATGATCTACTTCTCTTTGGACGTGGTGATCTGGATTCCATGCGTGTTCTTCGAGATGCCTTGGACGAGTTCACTGCGACTTCCGGACTTACCATAAATAAGTCTAAGTCGCATATTTTCCTTGGGGGTGTCCGACCATTCGAGAAGAGAGCGATCTTGGAGTTATTTGGTTTTCCCGAGGGCACTCTCCCGGTTAAATACCTGGGATTGCCCTTGGCTTCAAAATCCCTTACTACTCCTGATTACTCTCCCCTTCTTGCTCAGATTTCTAATTTTATTCAGAGATGGTCTAACTCGAATCTCTCCCGTGCAGGTCGGCTGGAATTGATTCGATCGGTCCTTCAGGGTGTGGAATGCTACTGGCTCCAGGCTCTCCCTTTGCCTGGCACAGTTATCTCTAGAATTACAAAGATGCTCCGGAAATTTCTGTGGCGCGACTCCCAATGTCCGGTTTTCTGGAAGACGGTGTGCCTCCCACGTGACGAAGGTGGTCTGGGTCTTCGTGACTTGGCTGTGTGGAACAAGGCCCTTCATTCGAAGACCTTGTGGAATATACATTGCCAAAGCAGACTCCCTTTGGATCAAGTGGATTCACGCTGAGTACCTTCGAGGACTGGACATCTGGGAGTTTCCCTATCCTAGACGAGATGCTCCTCACATGACTAATATTTTACGCATTCGTGATCAGTTTGATTTCTGACTGTGAGGGTAACCTCAATGATGCTAAGCTAAACTTGTTGGCTGGTTTGCAGGTAAGGGAGGAA
>LSBG02000216.1:0-18880 GCA_001642375.2 Mentha longifolia
TTTACCTGACATCTCCTTCGTTTCTAATCGGTTTCGAACGATTCTTGATTCCTTGTAACAGTTATGAGATATAGAAGAATGGGGGCTGGTCGAAGTCCGAAGTTCTCTCAGTCGATTCGTATAATTTTTTCCCTAGGCATCGTTTTCCTTGTTTTTTACCTGACATCTCCTTCGTTTCTAATCGGTTTCGAACGATTCTTGATTCCTTGTAATAGTTATGAGATATAGAAGAATGGGGGGTGGTCGAAGTCCGAAGTTCTCTCAGTCGATTCGTATAATTTTTTCCCTAGGCATCGTTTTCCTTGTTTTGTCCCCTGACATCTCTTTCGTTACTCATCGGTTTCGAAGGATTTTTGATTCGTTGTAACACTTATGACATATAGAAGAATGGGGGGTGGTTTGAAGTTCGAAGTTCTCTCAGTTGATTTGTACGATATTTTCCCTAGGCATCGTTTTCCTTATTATTTCCCTGACATCTCCTTCGTTACTGATGAGCCCGGGTCCAGCACTGATGAATTTATTTAGTTGCTCATGTTTTATATTTTATTTGGGCTTAAAAACTTTGTATTTTTTTTTTAATTTAGTTTAGTCCAATTATCACAACATGTTTAGGTGATTAATTGGCCCAGTTATATTTAATTAAGGAGTCCGAAATTATCAAGCCCAAGCCTTGTTAATTTCGAAAACCTACCTAGCTTAGGAATTAGATTAGTATTTATGTTAATTTTCGTTCATACTTTGAAACAGACAATATTGAATCAGAAATCTAGTTGATCGTTTTGTCTCATATTTCGTGCTTCGGTTCACGATCCTATCGGTTCTTGGTAGAGTTTGATATTGGCGATTTCAAACTTGAATTCATCGACTCGTTCGTGATATCTCGTAGTATCCGGGTTAGTCGAGCCACGAAGATTGCTCCATAAACGCGTTTCGGATTCACGTAGATTCTGGGTTCGTTTCGGGTAAGATTCACAATTTATTTTTGTTTCAATTCTTCAATTCGTGTTCTTTTCATTTTCCCAGCCATTCTTCATCATTCCTATATCATCAGTAATCATCCCCTTCGTTCACATAACCATCCCATCTCAGAAAACCTTTTGTTTAATTTCAGATCCGTTTTGAAACCCTAAATCTGTCCTGAAAATAACCACCGTGCCAAATCGAAAACTACCCGTGCGTTTTCGCTGAATTTTGGATATGTTCTTCATAACCCTAAGTTGTAACTTGTGCTACAATTTTGAGCTTAATCGGAATTGAATTGCTTAGGTTTCTGTCGACGCCTATTCAGTGTAATTTGGGTAGAAATTCAGGTTCCTTGTCATTCGATTTTTTCATAGTTATATTTGGATTGAATCTTTCGTGTCTGACGTTGTTCGATTCTCAGCTTCCGCATATTGTGATCGCATCAGTTACTAATCGGTTTCGAAGGATTTTCGATTCGTTGTAACACTTATGAGATATAGAAGAATGGGGGGTGGTCGAAGTCCGAAGTTCTCTCAGTCGATTCGTACGATTTTTTCCCTAGGCATCATTTTCCTTATTTTTTCCCTGACATCTCCTTCGTTTCTAATCGGTTTCGAACGATTCTTGATTCGTTGTAACACTTATAAGATATAGAAGAATGGGGGGTGGTCGAAGTCCGAAGTTCTCTCAGTCGATTCGTATAATTTTTTCCCTAGGCATCGTTTTTCGTGTTTTGTCCCCTGACATCTCTTTCATTACTCATCGGTTACGAAGGATTTTTGATTCGTTGTAACACTTATGAGATATAGAAGAATGGGGGGTGGTCGAAGTCTGAAGTTCTCTCAGTCGATTCGTACGATTTTTTCCCTAGGCATCGTTTTCCTTGTTTTTTCCCTGACATCTCCTTCATTTCTAATCGGTTTCGAACGATTTTTGATTCGTTGTAACACTTATGAGATATAGAAGAATGGGGGGTGGTCGAAGTCCGAAGTTCTCTCAGTCGATTCGTACAATTTTTTCCCTAGGCATCGTTTTCCTTGTTTTTTCCCTGACATCTCCTTTGTTTCTAATCGGTTTCGAACGATTCTTGATTCCTTGTAACACTTATGAGATAGAGAATAATGGGGGGTGGTCGAAGTCCGAAGTTCTCTCAGTCGATTCGTATAATTTTTTCACTAGGCATCGTTTTCCTTGTTTTGTCCCTTGATATCTCTTTCGTTACTCATCGGTTTCGAAGGATTTTTGATTCGTTGTAACACTTATGAGATATAGAAGAATGGGGGGTGGTCGAAGTCTGAAGTTCTCTTAGTCGATTCGTACGATTTTTTCCCTAGGCATCGTTTTCCTTGTTTTTTACCTGACATCTCCTTCGTTTCTAATCGGTTTCGAACGATTCTTGATTCCTTGTAACAGTTATGAGATATAGAAGAATGGGGGGTGGTCGAAGTCCGAAGTTCTCTGAGTCGATTCGTATAATTTTTTCCCTAGGCATCGTTTTCCTTGTTTTTTTACCTGACATCTCCTTCGTTTCTAATCGGTTTCGAACGATTCTTGATTCCTTGTAATAGTTATGAGATATAGAAGAATGGGGGGTGGTCGAAGTCCGAAGTTCTCTCAGTCGATTCGTATAATTTTTTCCCTAGGCATCGTTTTCCTTATTTTGTCCCCTGACATCTCTTTCGTTACTCATCGGTTTCGAAGGATTTTTGATTCGTTGTAACACTTATGACATATAGAAGAATGGGGGGTGGTTGAAGTTCGAAGTTCTCTCAGTTGATTTGTACGATATTTTCCCTAGGCATCGTTTTCCTTATTATTTCCCTGACATCTCCTTCGTTACTGATGAGCCCGGGTCCAGCACTGATGAATTTATTTAGTTGCTCATGTTTTATATTTTATTTGGGCTTAAAAACTTTGTATTTTTTTTTTTAATTTAGTTTAGTCTAATTATCATAACATGTTTAGGTGATTAATTGGCTCAGTTATATTTAATTAAGGAGTCCGAAATTATCAAGTCCAAGCCTTATGATGCGATCACAATATGCGGAAGCTGAGAATTGAACAACGTCAGACACGAAAGATTCAATCCAAATATAACTATGAAAAAATCGAATGACAAGGAACCTGAATTTCTACCCAAATTACACTGAATAGGCGTCGACAGAAACCTAAGCAATTCAATTCAGATTAAGCTCAAATTTTAACACGAGTTACAACTTAGGGTTATGAAGAACATATCCAAAATTCAGCGAAAACGCATGATTAGTTTTCGATTTGGCTCGGTGGTCAGTTTTGGGTCGAACTAAGGTTTCAAAAACGGATCTGAAATTAATCTAGGGGTTTTCTGAGATGGGTTGGTTATGGGAACGAAGGGTATGGTTATTGATGGTATAGGAACGATGAAGGATGGCTGGGAAAACGAAAAGAACACGAATTGAAGAATTGAAACGGAAACAAATTGTGAATCTTACCCGAAACGAACCCCGGATCTACTTGAATCCGAAACGCGTTTATGGAGCAATCTTCGTGGCTCGTCTAACCCGGATACTACGAGATATCACGAACGAGTCGATGAATTCAAGTTTGAAATCGCCAATATCAAACTCTACCAAGAACCGATAGGATCGTGAACCAAAGCACGATGTAAGAGACAAAACGATCAACTAGATTTCTGATTCAATATTGTCTGTCTCAAAGTATGAACGAAAATTAACATAAATACTAATCTAATTCCTAAGCTAGGTAGGTTTTCGAAATTAGCAAGACTTGGGCTTGATAATTTCGGACTCCTTAATTAAATATAACTGGGCCAATTAATCACCTAAACATGTTGTGATAATTGGACTAAACTAAATTAAAAATAAATACAAAGTTTTTAAGCCCAAATAAAATATAAGAAAATTTGTTTTCTTGGACTTGTCTTCCTTTTCTTCAATGATGGACGCCCAAATCTTCATCTTCAACACTTGTTAAATTCACCAACTTGTATTGATGAAATTCGACTCCATCATTTGCCAATCTATTCGAAACGTAGCATTGCAAATAACCTTGCAGCTTCTTGGCTCTCGACCTCGTCACTGCTCCTCCGAGCTGCAAGTCTCGATTGGTCTCTTCAATGCTAAATCCCGTCTCATCATTCCCCCCCTGCTGAAAAGAATTCGTCCTCGAATTCAAGTCCTCCTCGACATCTTGATCATCTACAGGAAACGGAGACAAATTAGCCACATTAAAAGTGGAGGAACACTTATACTCACCTGGAAGATCAATGCGGTATGCATTGTCATTGACTCGCTCAACCACGGAGAATGGTCCATCGCCACGAGGCATCAGCTTCGACTTCCTCAAGTTAGGAAAACGTCCTGGGCTGAAGTGTATCCAAACCTTATCACCAGGTTTGAACAATACTTGCATGCGGTGGGCGTTCGCCTTGGTTGCGTTCTTAACACCTTGAAGCTCGATCCTCTGTTTCACTTTAGCATGCATCTCTCGAACCTGTTCAGCTCTACGAGAACCTTGCAAACTCGAAAGATGATCAGTAGGCAAAGAAATAAGATCCGTTGGTGTTAACGGATTAAATCCATAAACAACCTCAAATGGAGACATGTGTGTAGAAGAATGCACAACTCTGTTATAAGCAAATTCAGCGAATGGTAAGCACTCTTCCCATGACTTAAGATTGTTTTTAACTAAAGCACGAAGTAAAGTACCTAGCGTTCTATTAACCACTTCAGTTTGACCATCTGTTTGAGGATGACAAGCAGTAGAAAATAACAGCTTAGTACCTAACTTTCCCCATAAGACACGCCAAAAATGTCCCAAAAACTTAGAATCCCTATCAGACACAATAGTCCTAGGCATGCCATGCAGTCTAACTACTTCACGGAAGAACAGATTAGCAATATGAACAGCATCGTCAGTTTTTCTGCAAGCAATAAAATGAGACATTTTGGAGAATCTATCGACTACTACAAACACAGAATCTTTGCCAGACTTAGACCTAGGCAAACCAAGAATAAAATCCATAGATATGTCAATCCAAGGTGCAGAAGGTGCAGGTAGTGGAGTGTACAAACCGAATGGATTAGAACTAGATTTAGCCTTTTTACAAGTAATGCATCTAGCACAGACTCTCTCGACATCTCTCTTCATGCAAGGCCAATAAAAATGTTCATGCAATAGACTCAATGTCTTCGCAACACCAAAATGACCCATAAGACCCCCCGCATGAGATTCTAACACAAACAACTCCCTCATAGAACAATTAGGGACACATAACTTCGAATCCCTAAACAAGAAACCCTCAGACACATAGTACGAGTCAACAACCCTAGATTTCCCATCACATGAAGCAAAGATAGGTCCAAAGAAAGGATCATTCACATAAAAACTCTTAATATGCTCAAGACCTAAACATTGCGCATGCATAACAGAAATCAACGCGTACCTGCGGGAAAGAGCATCAGCGACCACATTCTCTTCTCCTTTCTTGTACCTGATCACATAGGGAAATGACTCTATAAACTCCACCCATCGAGCATGGCGTGAGTTTAAGCTCTGCTGACCCTTCAAATGCTTCAAGGACTCGTGATCAGTGTGAATCACAAACTCTTTCGGCCTCAAGTAGTGCTGCCAAGTCTCCAAAGACCTCTTCAGTGCATACAACTCCTTATCGTACGTAGAGTATCTAAGGGCCGCTCCATTCAGCTTCTCACTAAAATAAGCGACTGGCTTCCTTTCCTGCATCAAAACAGCACCAATCCCTATGCCCGAGGCATCACACTCAATTTCAAACATTTTATCAAAATCAGGCAAAACCAACACAGGAGCATTACACAATTTCGATTTCAACAAGTTAAAAGCATGCTCTTGGGCTTTGCCCCACTCAAACTTCCTATCTTTCCTACTCAACTCAGTCAATGGTGCAGCAATAGATGAAAAATCACGCACAAAGCGACGATAAAATCCTGCTAAACCATGGAAAGACCTAACATCAGCACATGACTTAGGCGTTGGCCACTCCTCTATAGCCTTCACCTTTGTCCTATCAACTTCTATTCCACGACTACTCACAACAAAACCAAGAAATATAACCTCATCCATACAGAATGTACACTTAGACAAATTAGCATATAATTTTGCATCACGCAGCAACACAAACACATGCCTAAGATGTCTAACATGCTCATCAACACAAGTACTATAGACAAGGATATCATCGAAATATACCACCACATATTTCCCTATGACTTCACGCAAAACATGGTTCATTAGACGCATAAACGTACTAGGGGCGTTAGTAAGGCCAAACGGCATCACAAGCCATTCATACAGTCCATGCTTCGTTTTGAACGTAGTTTTCCACTCATCTCCCTCACTCATTCTCACTTGAAAATATCCAGAATGCAAATCAATTTTTGAAAAGACAGACGCTCCAGACAACTCATCTAACATGTCATCTAACCGAGGGATAGGGAAGTGATACTTTACCGTTATCTTGTTGATAGCTCGGCAGTCCATGCACATGCGCCATTTGTTGTTCTTCTTTGGTACGAGGATGACAGACACTGCGCACGGTGACAAGCTCTCTCTAATTTGCTTCTTCTCCAGCAACTCCTTGACCTGACGGTCAATCTCCTTGGTTTCCTCAGGGCTGGTACGGTAGGCGGGTCTGTTTGGAAGGACTGCTCCCGGCTGGAAGTCGATCTGGTGCTCAATTCCTCGAATCGGCGGCAGACCACTAGGAATTTCGTCCGGGAAAACATCCTTGAACTCCTCCATCAACGGCTGCAAAACAGAAGGAATAACAACATCAGGAGTATCATTAGCCTTAAAATTCACTAGAACGATAGCATTACCTGATTTAATGGCGGTCTGAACTCCTCTTACACCGATGAACAAATTCCGGTGCGCCGTATCTAAACTGGAAGGGATGGTACCGTGGGCAGCCTTAGCCTTCGGAAGGCCCTTGGTTCCCTTAGTACACTAAGACTCTGCTGTGGACTGTCCAGATTGGATTGGCTGCTTGCTCTCAGCACGTTTCTCCTTCTCTTCTTTGTACTTCTCTTGCATACATCGCTGATCTTCAATCACATCTTTCGGCGCTAGTGGCCACAATCGCGTGGTGCATCCTTCTCGAGTCACGGCATAAGTGTTGGCGAATCCATCATGTATCGCTTTCCTATCGAACTGCCAAGGACGACCAAGCAAGATATGTGCCGCCTCCATAGGGATGACGTCACACAAAACAGTGTCAGTAAAACGACCAATAGAAAAGGTGACAGGTACCTGGTATCCAACACGAATCTCGCCTCTGTCTGTCAACCATTGCAATCGGTACGGTTTTGGATGCTTTTGTGGGATCAAATTCAGCTTCCCCACTGCATACTGACTAATGGCGTTTACAACGCTTCCACTATCAATGATGAGCGAGCACACCTTATCCTGAATGGAACAGCGAGAATAAAAGATGTTCTCCCGCTGATCATTCTGTTCTTCCTCTCGAATAAGACTCAAGGCTCGAATCGAAACAAGGCTGACGTGCGTTTACTTCGGCTGCTCATCCACAATATCAATGTCGCCCAGGAGTGAGCTGACTAGGGGCTGCTCAGTATCCCCTTTCACTTCTCCTTCTTCTTCAAATTCCTCTTCACTCGTTGATTCTAACTCATTCTGCTCGGTGAGGAATAAAACTCTGCGATTCGGACACTGGACTTGAAAATGTCCCCATCCTCTGCACTTGTGACACTGAACGTCACGTGCTCTCCCTGAATTACTATTCTCAGGCTGACTGGGCTGCATGGGGCTATTTTGAGAATTTCTGTTCGGTGCAGACGAGGTGTAGTCAGGTCTGCGAGAGGGCTGTGGTGCAGACTGCTCAGAACGGCGAACGGGCTGTGTGGACTGGTTAGGAGGACGTGTAGGGGCTGTCCTAGGCGTGGAAGAATCACCTCGGTTCCAAGGACTCCTAACTGGCATCGACTGGAAGGATCGACGACGTCCATCTCTGAGCTGCCGTTCTACGATAGATGCATAATGGACCATTGCTTCAACTGAATCGAATTCCTTCAATTCGACTTCACAAGCAATATCTGGATTCATTCCTTCAGTGTACCGGTTGAGTGTGGCAATCAGGGTCTCTTCCTTACCAACCCGGTTCATAGCTGTTTCGAGCTCCTTGTGGTACTCTTCAATCGAACGAGTGCCCTGCTTGATCTTGTTCAACCTCTTCTCAAGCTCTCGCTCATAGTGTGCCGGAATGAAACGTCCTCTCATGACGTCCTTCATCTCTTGCCCATGTGTCTATAGGTGGATATCGATCACGGCGTCTTCTCTCTTGCTGATTTTCCCACCATGAGGCTGCATACCCTCTAAACTCCAAGGACGCGAGCTGAACCTTTTTCAACTCGGGAAAGTCGTAACACTCAAAGATCTTGTTGACTTTCCTCTCCCAATCAAGGTACACATCAGGGTCATGTAACCCCTCAAACTCTGGAATGCTTGTTTTTATGTTGTTCAACAAGCTATCTGCATCGACGTGTCGGCGCTGGTTGGCACGGAAATCACGCCGGGGAGGTGGAGGTGGACGTCGACGGTTGTCACGTCTCTGATTCCTCTGTGGAAACTCAATCTCAGCCTCGGATTCCTCATTATATCCATCATCATATTCTTCTTCATGTTCATCATCAGAAACAGGCTCAAATACTGGCTGGGGCTGGCGGACAGGTTGTCGTCTGACTGGTCGATCTGGCTGGTTTCTGATTGGTGGAGGTAAAGTTGCTCGAGGGTTGAGGCGATCGAACTGTGCTATCACTTTGTCAAAAGTGTCATCGATCTTCTGCTCCAATAGTCGACTCCGCCTCTCAAAGTGTTGTGCCATAGCATCGAAGTGATACTTAGCATCCCAAGGCTGCTGTGATGATGAATCCATCTCAAGAGGTGTACTAGACGACTTGGGTGGAATTGGGCTATCCTGATTCTTAGAACCGTCTCCAGATTTCATGGTACCTGCAAAATGAACAAACGTGAAAGAAAACAAGTAAAATCCTCACAGTTCCTCACAGTCACTCGTTTGTTCTCTCAGATTTTTTAAACCACTCGTGTATGTCACTCAGATCAGATCTCTCGTGTATATCACTCAGGTTGCAATCACAACAGTCTCTAAACCTCAAATTCTTGGCAAAACTGATGTGGAATTCTCGGCTTGAATCAAGAACTCGAACTTGACTCTCGGCTTGGATCACAGGTGTAGAAAGAAACACAAAGTTGCTATAATGTGGGGTAAAATTCACGGCAAGGGGTACAAATAAGGGGTAAGAATTTCGGTGGCTAGGTAAGGGCTAAACAAACAAGGAAACAAGGAAAGGTTGGAAATAAGAAGGAAAAGGCTAAACTAGGAATCTTGGATATAAGTAGTAACAAGTTATGAACACTAATCCGACCTTGAATCGACTTAGATACTGAAACCTATACTATCCAACGCACTCAAATAATATAGACGAAGACACACTTTTTTTTTTTTTTTTTTTTTTTTTTCAACTGGACGGTATGACCTTCAGACGGGTGTTTTTGGGCCTAAACGCAAACTGAACAGGGCGAAGCGGCGTTAACTTCTAGGTCTCGTCGAGACGTTTCCGAAATGGTATTATGGAGCTTGAACGGATAAGCAGATCAAAAGTTACGCCCGTTTTAAGTTCTACCGACGAAAACTCGAGAAACAAAGACACAACTACTACCCAATACACGAATGATGCAAGAACCAATTACGAAACACACAATGACACACTAGGGCCTTCGATATACTTTTTTTTTTTCTATCAGAATTTTATTTTATTTTTTTATTTTTTTTATCGAAACTTTTGCCCCCTAATATGTCACGACACCTATTTGGATTGAACCACGATCAGCAAAAACTAATCTGGCTCTGATACCAAAATTTATGATGCGATCACAATATGCGGAAGCTGAGAATTGAACAACGTCAGACACGAAAGATTCAATCCAAATATAACTATGAAAAAATCGAATGACAAGGAACCTGAATTTCTACCCAAATTACACTGAATAGGCGTCGACAGAAACCTAAGTAATTCAATTCCGATTAAGCTCAAATTTTAACACGAGTTAAAACTTAGGGTTATGAAGAACATATCCAAAATTCAGCGAAAACGCACGATTAGTTTTCGATTTGGCTCGGTGGTCAGTTTTGGGTCGAACTAAGGTTTCAAAAACGGATCTGAAATTAATCTAAGGGTTTTCTGAGATGGGTTGGTTATGGGAACGAAGGGTATGGTTATTGATGGTATAGGAACGATGAAGGATGGCTGGGAAAACGAAAAGAACACGAATTGAAGAATTGAAACGGAAACAAATTGTGAATCTTACCCGAAACGAACCCCGGATCTACTTGAATCCGAAACGCGTTTATGGAGCAATCTTCGTGGCTCGACTAACCCGGATACTACGAGATATCACGAACGAGTCGATGAATTCAAGTTTAAAATCGCCAATATCAAACTCTACCAAGAACCGATAGGATCGTGAACCGAAGCACGAAATATGAGACAAAACGATCAACTAGATTTCTGATTCAATATTGTCTGTTTCAAAGTATGAACAAAAATTAACATAAATACTAATCTAATTCCTAAGCTAGGTAGGTTTTCGAAATTAGCAAGGCTTGGGCTTGATAATTTCAGACTCCTTAATTAAATATAACTGGGCCAATTAATCACCTAAACATGTTGTGATAATTGGACTAAACTAAATTAAAAAAATAAATACAAAGTTTTTAAGCCCAAATAAAATATAAGAAAATTTGTTTTCTTGGACTTGTCTTCCTTTTCTTCAATGATGGACGCCCAAATCTTCATCTTCAACACTTGTTAAATTCACCAACTTGTATTGATGAAATTCGACTCCATCATTTGCCAATCTCTTCGAAACGTAGCATTGCAAATAACCTTGCAGCTTCTTGGCTCTCGACCTCGTCACTGCTCCTCCGAGCTGCAAGTCCCGATTGGTCTCTTCAATGCTAAATCCCGTCTCATCACCTTGTTAATTTCGAAAACCTACCTAGCTTAGGAATTAGATTAGTATTTATGTTAATTTTCGTTCATACTTTGAAACAGACAATATTGAATCAGAAATCTAGTTGATCGTTTTGTCTCATATTTCGTGCTTCGGTTCACGATCCTATCGGTTCTTGGTAGAGTTTGATATTGGCGATTTCAAACTTGAATTCATCGACTCGTTCATGATATCTCGTAGTATCCGGGTTAGTCGAGCCACGAAGATTGCTCCATAAACGCGTTTCGGATTCACGTAGATTCGGGGTTCGTTTCGGGTAAGATTCACAATTTGTTTTCGTTTCAATTCTTCAATTCGTGTTCTTTTCGTTTTCCCAGCCATTCTTCATTGTTCCTATATCATCAGTAATCATCCCCTTCGTTCACATAACCATCCCATCTCAGAAAACCTTTTGTTTAATTTCAGATCCGTTTTGAAACCCTAAATCTGTCCTGAAAATAACCACCATGCCAAATCGAAAACTACCCGTGCGTTTTCGCTGAATTTTGGATATGTTCTTCATAACCCTATGTTGTAACTCGTGTTAAAATTTGAGCTTAATCGGAATTGAATTGCTTAGGTTTCTGTCGACGCCTATTCAGTGTAATTTGGGTAGAAATTCAGGTTCCTTGTCATTCGATTTTTTCATAGTTATATTTGGATTGAATCTTTCGTGTCTGACGTTGTTCGATTCTCAGCTTCCGCATATTGTGATCGCATCATAAATTTTGGTATCAGAGCCACGTCAGTTTTTGCTGATCGTGGTTCAATCCAAATAGGTGTCGTGACATATTAGGGGGCAAAAGTTTCGATAAAAAAAAAACTAATAATAAAAAAAATAAAATAATTCTGAAAAAAAAAAAAAGTATATCGAAGGCCCTAGTGTGTCATTGTGTGTTTCGTAATTGGTTCTTGCATCATTCGTGTATTGGATAGTAGTTGTGTCTTTGTTTCTCGAGTTTCCGTCGGTAGAACTTAAAACGGACGTAACTTTTGATCTGCTTATCCGTTCAAGCTCCATAATACCATTTCGGAAACGTCTCGACGAGACCTAGAAGTTAACACCGCTCAGCTGTGTTTGGTTTGTGTTTAGGCCCAAAAACACCCGTCTGAAGGTCATACCGTCCAGTTGAAAAAAAAAAAAAAAAAATTCCAGATCTGTTAGTTTAGTTGCATTGGATAGTGTAGGTTTCAGTTCCTAAGTCGATTCAAGGTCGGATTAGTGCTCATAACTTGTTACTACTTATATCCAAGATTCCTAGTTAGCCTTTTCCTTCTTATTTCCAGCCTTTCCTTGTTTCCTTGTTTCCTTGTTTCCTTGTTTGTTTAGCCCTTACCTAGCCACCGAAATTCTTACCCCTTATTTATACCCTTGCCGTGAATTTTACCCCACATTGCAGCAACTTTGTGTTTCTTTCTATACCTGTGATCCAAGCCGAGAGTCAAGTTCGAGTTCTTGAGTCAAGCCGAGAATTCCACATCAGTTCTGCTAAGGATTTGAGGTTTAGAGACTGTAGTGACTGCAAATTGAGTGACATACACGAGTGATCTGAGTGACATACACGAGTGAGTAAAAAAAAAAAATCTGAGAGAACAAACGAGTGATTGTGAGGAACTGTGAGGATTTTACTTGTTTTCCTTCACGTTTGTTCGTTTTGCAGGTATCATGAAATCCGGAGACGGTTCCAAGAATCAAGACAGCCCACTCAAGTCGTCTACCCCACCTCTTGATATGTCTTCATCGTCTCAACAGCCTTGGGATGCTAAGTATCACTTCGATGCTATGGCACAACACTTTGAGAGGCGGAGTCGACTATTGGAGCAGAAGATCGATGACACTTTTGACAAAGTGATAGCACAGTTCGATCGCCTCAACCCTCGAGCAACTTTACCTCCACCAATCAGAAACTAGCCTATTCAGCCAGATCGACCAGTCAGACGACAACATGTCCGCCAGCCCCAGCCAGTATTTGAGCCTGTTTCTGATGATGAACATGAAGAAGAACATGATGGCTATAATGAGGAATCAGAGGCAGAATTTGAGTTTCCACAGAGGAATCAGAGACGTGACCATAGACGTCCACCTCCACCTCCCCGGCATGATTTCCGTGCCAACCAGCGCCGACACGTCGATGCAGATAGCTTGTTGAACAACATAAAAATAAGCATTCCAGAGTTTGAGGGGTTACATGACCCTGATGTATACCTTGATTGGGAGAGGAAAGTCAACAAGATCTTTGAGTGTTATGACTTTCCCGAGTTGAAAAAGGTTCAGCTCGCGTCCTTGGAGTTTAGAGGGTATGCAGCCTCGTGGTGGGAAAATCAGCAAGAGAGAAGACACCGTGATCGATATCCACCTATAGACACATGGCAAGAGATGAAGGACGTCATGAGAGGACGTTTCATTCCGGTACACTATGAGCGAGAGCTTGAGAGGAGGTTGAACAAGATCAAGCAGGGCACTCGTTCGATTGAAGAGTACCACAAGGAGCTCGAGACAGCTATGAACCGGGTTAGTAAGGAAGAGACCCTGATTGCCACACTCAACCGGTACACTGAAGGAATGAATCCAGATATTGCTTGTGAAGTCGAATTGAAGGAATTCGATTCAGTTGAAGCAATGGTCCATTATGCATCTATCGTAGAACGGCAGCTCAGGGATGGACGTCGTCGATCCTTCCAGTCGATGCCAGTTAGGAGTCCTTGGAACCGAGGTGATTCTTCCACGCCTAGGACAGCCCCTACACGTCCTCCTAACCAGTCCACACAGCCCGTTCGCCGTTCTGAGCAGTCTGCACCACAGCCCTCTCGCAGACCTGACTACACCTCGTCTGCACCGAACAGAAATTCTCAGAATCGCCCCATGCAGCCCAGTCAGCCTGAGAATAGTAATTCAGGGAGAGCACGTGACGTTCAGTGTCACAAGTGCAGAGGATGGGGACATTTTCAAGCCCAGTGTCCGAATCGGAGAGTTTTATTCCTCACCGAGCAGAATGAGTTAGAATCAGCGAGTAAAGAGGAATTTGAAGAAGAAGGAGAAGTAAAAGGGGATACTGAGCAGCCCCTAGTCAGCTCACTCCTGGGCGACATTGATATTGTGGATGAGCAGCCGAAGCAAACGCACGTCAGCCTTGTTTCGATCCGAGCATTGAGCCTTATTCGAGAGGAAGAACAGAATGATCAGCGGGAGAACATCTTTTATTCTCGCTGTTCCATTCAGGATAAGGTGTGCTCGCTCATCATTGATAGTGGAAGCGTTGTAAACGCCATTAGTCAGTATGCAGTGGGGAAGCTGAATCTGATCCCACAAAAGCATCCAAAACCGTACCGATTGCAATGGTTGACAGACAGAGGCGAGATTCGTGTTGGATGCCAGGTACTTGTCACCTTTTCTATTGGTCGTTTTACTGACACTGTTTTGTGTGACGTCATCCCTATGGAGGCGGCACATATCTTGCTTGGTCGTCCTTGGCAGTTCGATAGGAAGGCGATACATAATGGATTCGCCAACACTTATGCCGTGACTCGAGAAGGACGCACCACGTGATTGTGGCCACTAGCGCCGAAAGATGTGATTGAAGATCAGCGACGTATGCAAGAGAAGTACAAAGAAGAGAAGGAGAAACGTGCTGAGAGCAAGCAGCCAATCCAATCTGGACAGTCCACAGCAGAGTCTCAGTGTACTAAGGGAACCAAGGGCCTTCTGAAGGCTAAGGCTGCCCACGTTACCATCCCTTCCAGTTTAGATACGGCGCACCGGAATTTGTTCATCGGTGTAAGAGGAGTTCAGACCGCCATTAAATCAGGTAATGCTATCGTTCTAGTTAATTTTAAGGCTAATGATACTCCTGATGTTGTTATTCCTTCTGTTTTGCAGCCGTTGATGGAGGAGTTCAAGGATGTTTTCCCGGACGAAATTCCTAGTGGTCTGCCGCTGATTCGAGGAATTGAGCACCAGATCGACTTCCAGCCGGGAGCAGTCCTTCCAAACAGACTCGCCTACCGTACCAGCCCTGAAGAAACCAAGGAGATTGACCGTCAGGTCAAGGAGTTGCTGAAGAAGAAGCAAATTAGAGAGAGCTTGTCACCGTGCGCAGTGCCTGTCATCCTCGTACCAACGAAGAACAACGAATGGCGCATGTGCATGGACTGCCGAGCTATCAATAAGATCACGATGATTTCGTTGCGGATGAGGAGCCGAATTCGAGGACGAATTCTTTTCAACAGGGGGGGAATGATGAGCCCGGGTCCAACACTGATGAATTTATTTAGTTGCTCATGTTTTATATTTTATTTGGGCTTAAAAACTTTGTATTTTTTTTTAATTTAGTTTAGTCCAATTATCACAACATGTTTAGGTGATTAATTGGCCCAGTTATATTTAATTAAGGAGTCCGAAATTATCAAGCCCAAGCCTTGTTAATTTCGAAAACCTACCTAGCTTAGGAATTAGATTAGTATTTATGTTAATTTTCGTTCATACTTTGAAACAGACAATATTGAATCAGAAATCTAGTTGATCGTTTTGTCTCATATTTCGTGCTTCGGTTCACGATCCTATCGGTTCTTGGTAGAGTTTGATATTGGCGATTTCAAACTTGAATTCATCGACTCGTTCGTGATATCTCGTAGTATCCGGGTTAGTCGAGCCACGAAGATTGCTCCATAAACGCGTTTCGGATTCACGTAGATTCGGGGTTCGTTTCGGGTAAGATTCACAATTTGTTTTCGTTTCAATTCTTCAATTCGTGTTCTTTTCGTTTTCCCAGCCATTCTTCATCGTTCCTATATCATCAGTAATCATCCCCTTCGTTCACATAACCATCCCATCTCAGAAAACCTTTTGTTTAATTTCAGATCCGTTTTGAAACCCTAAATCTGTCCTGAAAATAACCACCGTGCCAAATCGAAAACTACCCGTCCGTTTTCGCTGAATTTTGGATATGTTCTTCATAACCCTAAGTTGTAACTCGTGTTAAAATTTGAGCTTAATCGGAATTGAATTGCTTAGGTTTCTGTCAACGCCTATTCAGTGTAATTTGGGTAGAAATTCAGGTTCCTTGTCATTCGATTTTTTCATAGTTATATTTGGATTGAATCTTTCGTGTCTGACGTTGTTCGATTCTCAGCTTCCGCATATTGTGATCGCATCAGTTACTAATCGGTTTCGAAGGATTTTCGATTCGTTGTAACACTTATGAGATATAGAAGAATGGGGGGTGGTCGAAGTCCGAAGTTCTCTCAGTCGATTCGTACGATTTTTTCCCTAGGCATCGTTTTCCTTATTTTTTCCATGACATCTCCTTCGTTTCTAATCGGTTTCGAATGATTCTTGATTCGTTGTAACACTTATGAGATATAGAAGAATGGGGGGTGGTCGAAGTCCGAAGTTCTCTCAGTCGATTCGTATAATTTTTTCCCTAGGCCTCGTTTTTTGTGTTTTGTCCCCTGACATCTCTTTCGTTACTCATCGGTTACGAAGGATTTTTGATTCGTTGTAACACTTATGAGACATGGAAGAATGGTGGGTGGTCGAAGTCTGAAGTTCTCTCAGTCGATTCGTACAATTTTTTCCCTAGGCATCGTTTTCCTTGTTTTTTACCAGACATCTCCTTCGTTTCTAATCGGTTTCGAACGATTCTTGATTCATTGTAATAGTTATGAGATATAGAAGAATTGGGGGTGGTCGAAGTCCGAAGTTCTCTCAGTCGATTCGTATAATTTTTTCCCTAGGCATCATTTTCCTTGTTTTGTCCCCTGACATCTCTTTCGTTACTCATCAGTTTCGAAGGATTTTTGATTCGTTGTAACACTTATGAGATATAGAAGAATGGGGGGTGGTCGAAGTCTTAAGTTCTCTTTGTCGATTCGTATGATTTTTTCCCTAGGCATCGTTTTCCTTGTTTTTTCCGTGACATCTCCTTCGTTTCTAATCGGTTTCGAACGATTTTTGATTCGTTGTAACACTTATGAGATATAGAAGAATGGGGGGTGGTCGAAGTCTTAAGTTCTCTTAGTCGATTCGTACGATTTTTTCCCTAGGCATCGTTTTCCTTGTTTTTTCCTTGACATCTCCTTCGTTTCTAATCGGTTTCGAACGATTTTTGATTTGTTGTAACACTTATGAGATATAGAAGAATGGGGGGTGGTCAAAGTCTGAAGTTCTCTTAGTCGATTCGTACAATTTTTTCCCTAGGCATCGTTTTCCTTGTTTTTTCCCTGACATCTCCTTCGTTTCTAATCGGTTTCGAACGATTCTTGATTCCTTGTAACACTTATGAGATATAGAAGAATGGGGGGTGGTCGAAGTCCGAAGTTCTCTCAGTCGATTCGTATAATGTTTTCCCTAGGCATCGTTTTCCTTATTTTGTCCCCTGACATCTCTTTCGTTACTCATCAGTTTCGAAGGATTTTGATTCGTTGTAACACTTATGAGAAATAGAACAATGGGGGGTGGTCGAAGTCTTAAGTTCTCTTAGTCGATTCGTACGATTTTTTCCCTAGGCATCGTTTTCCTTGTTTTTTCCTTGACATCTCCTTCGTTTCTAATCGGTTTCGAACGATTTTTGATTTGTTGTAACACTTATGAGATATAGAAGAATGGGGGGTGGTCAAAGTCTGAAGTTCTCTTAGTCGATTCGTACGATTTTTTACCTAGGCATCGTTTTCCTTGTTTTTTCCCTGACATCTCCTTCATTTCTAATCGGTTTCGAACGATTTTCGATTCGTTGTAACACTTATGAGATATAGAAGAATGGGGGGTGGTCGAAGTCCGAAGTTCTCTCAGTCAATTCGTACGATTTTTTCCCTAGGCATCATTTTCCTTATTTTTTCCCTGACATCTCCTTCGTTTCTAATCGGTTTTGAACGATTCTTGATTCGTTGTAACACTTATGAGATATAGAAGAATGGGGGGTGGTCGAAGTCCGAAGTTCTCTCAGTCGATTCGTATAATTTTTTCCCTAGGCATCGTTTTTCGTGTTTTGTCCCCTGACATCTCTTTAGTTACTCATCGGTTACGAAGGATTTTTGATTCGTTGTAACACTTATGAGACATGGAAGAATGGTGGGTGGTCGAAGTCTGAAGTTCTCTCAGTCGATTCGTACGATTTTTTCCCTAGGCATCGTTTTCCTTGTTTTTTACCAGACATCTCCTTCGTTTCTAATCGGTTTCGAATGATTCTTGATTCCTTGTAATAGTTATGAGATATAGAAGAATGGGGGGTGGTCGAAGTCCGAAGTTCTCTCAGTCGATTCGTATAATTTTTTCCCTAGGCATCGTTTTCCTTGTTTTGTCCCCTGACATCTCTTTCGTTACTCATCAGTTTCGAAGGATTTTTGATTCGTTGTAACACTTATGAGATATAGAAGAATGGGGGGTGGTCGAAGTCTTAAGTTCTCTTAGTCGATTCGTATGATTTTTTCCCTAGGCATCGTTTTCCTTGTTTTTTCCGTGACATCTCCTTCGTTTCTAATCGGTTTCGAACGATTTTGATTCGTTGTAACACTTATGAGATATAGAAGAATGGGGGGTGGTCGAAGTCCGAAGTTCTCTCAGTCGATTCGTATAATTTTTTCCCTAGGCATCATTTTCCTTGTTTTGTCCCCTGACATCTCTTTCGTTACTCATCAGTTTCGAAGGATTTTTAATTCGTTGTAACACTTATGAGATATAGAACAATGGGGGGTGGTCGAAGTCTTAAGTTCTCTTAGTCGATTCGTACGATTTTTTCCCTAGGCATCGTTTTCCTTGTTTTTTTCCCTGACATCTCCTTCGTTTCTAATCGGTTTCGAACGATTTTTGATTCGTTGTAACACTTATGAGATATAGAAGAATGGGGGGTGGTCAAAG
>LSBG02000218.1:0-18284 GCA_001642375.2 Mentha longifolia
ATCATAGACATCTTGTATTTTCTCTTCATCAAATCCGCGAACTTGTCACTTAGGCTTTGATTTGGAGAGCCAAAGATGATGTCGTCGATGTAAATTTGTACCCAAAGCATGTCTTCACCGTCGTTGATAGTGAAGATGGTTTGATCTACCTTCCCTTTTTGAAAGCCTCTTTCAACTAGGAAGTTTGAAAGAGTTTCGTACCACGTTCTGGGAGCCTGCTTGAGGCCATAAACCGCTTTAACAAGCCGGTACACTTGATCATTCTTTTCAAAGCCTGGGGGCTGCTCGACGTACACTTCCTCCTTCAAATCCCCATTGAGGAATGCACTTTTCACATCCATTTGATACACTTTGAACTTCTTGGATGCGGCATATGCAAGGAACATCCTGATGACTTCGAGACGAGCTACAGGAGCGAAGGTCTTATCAAAATCAATGCCTTCCTCCTGGCAATATCCTTTCGCGACCAAGCGAGCTTTGTTGCGAATGACGTTGCCGCTTTCGTCGGTCTTATTCTTGAAGACCCATTTAGTACCGATGACGCTTTGATGAGAAGGTCGACTCACTAGGTACTAAATGTCATTCCTTGCGAATTCATTCAGCTCATCTTCCATGGCAGTTACCCAATTTGAATCATTTAGAGCGTCATCCACCGGTGAAGGCTTGGTGCTTGCAAGGAAGCAGCTAAACAAGCAACTTTCACCATGGAATAAGGTGCTCCTAGTCTTGACGCCTTGACTAGGAACACCTAGAACACCTTCTTGGGAATGATATCTCAACCAAAGCTTCTTTTGGTTGAGGGCATCTACATCATCCGCCTCAGAGAGTGGTGAGTGATCGTCACCGTTCCCTTGATCACAAACTACTGGACTGGATGGAGCTTTCTCATTGTTTGGAACTAATAAGGTCAGAGGATCAGCTATTCCCGAGTTTGGTTTCCCCTTATCGAGAAAGAGCTTATTGAGATCCTGATCCATTGCTTCAACTCTGTCTTCAAACTCTTCTTCTACTGAAGCATCCAACAAATCTACTCGCTTCGAGATGGACAGGGCCGGCCCGACCATAAGGCGGCTGAGGCGGCCGCCTCAGGCCACCGGAAAATTAAGGCCTCCAATAAAAAAATGAAACGTATTGCTGTAGGTCCCGATAAATAGATATTGGTGTATGGGGGGGGGGGAATACACCAATTAACCAACAGTTTTGACTTTTCAAAACAATTTGATCTTACTGAGTCGTCACTTCAGTTAATCAGAGCAGTTTAGTTTTTCCAGCTCAAACAGTGAACTGCTGAGCTTGCAAAACTAACCTGCGTGCGGAAGTTTGGTGGAAAGGTTGGTTAGCAGTTTTCAAAGCAGTTTTCAAAGAAAACTTTAGTTCAAGTAAGTGTTCATGCAAACTGTGAAATTGACTAACAGTTTTCAAGAACAGTTTTCAAAGACAGTGCACATGCAAGACAGGTTACAATCGTGCAGGTTGTGAGCATGCAACCTGTGTGAAAACAGAAGATAGAGAGACACGAGGAGTTTTTATCGTGGTTCGGAGTAAACAGCTCCTACGTCCACGCCAGATCCCGTCGAATCTGTAATCCCTTAACTTGAGATTTTTCGCTCCTTTTAACACTGGTGGAGGTTCCAGTCCAAATTCAAGTCTCTCTTTAGACTGAATCTAGCACGAATCTTGAGTCGTGTCTCTTCTAACTTTACATACAAGCTTACATACAATCTTACTAATGCTAAACAACTAGCACTAATAATCAAACTGGAAAGCTGTGAAAAGCTATCACCGTTTGGAATACAACTCTATCAACTACACTGAATATCAATAGTAATGGTAGTGAGAGTGTGGATTGTGTTCTAGTAAGACAAATTCTAGAAAGAATAGAAATCTACAAGGATCAACACTTGGGAAAGCTCTAGTGATTTCGAGTGTTGATTGTGTGAATATTTAGCTTGAGATTTCTGCAGCGTTTCAGCTTGTAATTTGAGTTTCCCGTGCTTTCTTTCTTGAATGTCTTGAGGTATTTATAGAGAAGCATTTGTAATAGAGCCGTTGTGCGTGTCAGGATATGCAGAACCGTACACTGACACAAATATGGTCGTTGAGTTGAGGACAGGTTCCTCAGTCACAGCTCAGGTTGGACTTTGCAGGTCGAGCTTCCTATACCTCTAACTGTTTTCAGTCTCTGTAACCTTCGAGTGAGATCTTCAAGTATTGGTTGGAGCAGGTTACATAGACAGATTACATAGGAACGTTATGACAGGTTTGAGTAGAATAGGTACAAGGTTGCACTACCAACCTTGACCTTTACATGGCAACCTGTTCGAATTGAACTTTGACTGATCCAAACACGGAGACCAGTCTGTTCCAATTAAAGTCTATTGTCTAAGTGTGGTTTCTAATAGCATTATCAAAACTTAGTTCAAAGAGAGAAAAGGTTCCCAACAATTTCCCCCTTTTTGATAATGCCGAAACCCACACTTTACATCTTTACTTAGAAGATTTGAATTTCACAAGAAAAAGTGATCAAGGTTTGATGTCCAGCCAGCTGCATGAGAAAAAGTGTTAGGAAATTTAAAGCATAACAAGCAGAGGCCTGGACAATGAGATTTTGTCGTCAGGAACAAAATATGATCATTTTTCATTTATAATATCAACTGAATTGATGTACATAGATTACAGAGTTGATATAACAAATGAGAGAAAACGATCAAGTCACTTCCTCACAGTCTTGAATCTTCCTTCAACGATCTTCTCCTTGCTTACTGATCCCATAGCTGCGTAGATACTGTCACGGATTGACCTGTACTCATCACAGCTTGTGGTCTTGCAACCGTACTGAGCTGCGATATTCCTTATGAAAGTATTGATCCGGTCGATATCTGGAGTGATGAATTCGCGGTCGGGAAAAGCTTGCATCCAATTGTAGAAAGCAATTTTTGAGTCACCAGTGTAGCGAGCATCAACCTGCAACCAGTAGTGGTGTAAGATGAACTGGTTCAGGAACTCGTCCCACAAGGGCTGATCTTCCACTGGTAGCCAATCAGTTGGCTCTCTCTTGTCAGCTTGATCTTTGCAGCTTTCAAGACCTTGGAAGCTTCTGACGCGAGCTTTGTCCTTTGCTCTCTGTTTCCTCAGATATTTGAGAAACAGCTTCTGCTTACCTTCATTCTCGCATTCATCTGCGGTGTAGCCAGCTTCTGCCATTAGACGAATAAGAGAGGCCTCGCCCTGTGCCCTTTCTTGTTCAGACAGCTTCTGGGCAGCAGGTTGAGAAACAGCTGTTACAGGCGGATCAGCTTCTGATTGAGTCAAAGGAGGTTGGGTGACCTTTTTCTCCTTGCCTTTTGCTTTAGCAGTTGTGCGTTTGCCTTTCCCTTCCCCCTTTTCGGCATTATCAATTAATTGCTGAACAGTGGTATTGAGAGAGGCTTGCTCATTGGAGATTAGGGACAGGTCAGTGCTGATTTTCTCTTTAAATTGGAGGAGAGAATTGATGTTTCCTTGCAGTTCTTCTTCTTTCTTTAGAGAGCTGGATGAGGCTTGTGCGACAAGCTGGTTGAGCTGTTCAAACTCATATCGCAGGTTGTCAACTGAAGATGCATAGGCGACCTTTAGTTCAGACAGCTGGTTGGGGAGCAGCTTGTCCATTGCAGCTTTCAGGCGCATGGAGATGAAGGAATCGAGCTGGCCTGCCACTTCATCCTTGATAACCTGTGGCATTTCAGCCTTGATGTTTTCCAGCATGGCAGATGTTGCTGTGTCCATGGCCTCGATTTGGTCCGCAATCTTCTGGTGTTCAGCAATCTCAGTGGCCTTGACCTTGGAAACTTCCTCAATAATGAATTTCTTCAATTCTTCTTGCACAACAATGAGGGGAGTGCCAGCGGTTGCTACAGAATAGACCGGCACTTGATCGTGATCAGACACTGCGTCTCCACTGTTCCGGGATGGAGAAGGAATTGGACTAAATTCTTCATCCTCCAGAAATCTGAAATTGTAGGAGTTGCGATCGTTAGAGTAGAAAGGTTTCAAGTCGACACTGAGTACCTTGGTCTCTCTCTTCATCCTAGAGAGGACGAACTTCTTAAAGCAGTCGCGAGCTTCAGGAATGGAAGCATAGCCAAATTACTTCCTAAGGTTATGCTCTTCAATCTCTAGCTGTTCAATGGGGTGGATAATGAAGATGGACTTCAAGTCACAGTACGATCTATCCTTCCCATCGAGCAGAGCACGTAGCCGAATTGCCAGCTGCCTGGTCTCCGGAGTTAGATCAATGCCGGGAAAGGACTCCATGACAGTCTTCTCAGCTTCGATCTCGATGGAGTTGACTAACATGGCAGCTGCAGTCTTGATCGGATCCTCTTCTACATCATCATCAGATGAAAGGATAAGATGGAGGTCAAGCTCTGGAGGCGAGCTGTGATGATGAGAATCTTCACCGGACTGCTGGTGGATGATGATGGAGGTATCAGGATTTTCTTCCTCGAAATCTGTATCATCCTCCAGTTGAGAGTCGCTGTGACTTTGACCAGCTTGCTCTGAAGCTTTTGACTTGAAGATATCACGAACAGAGGGTACAGGTATTGAAACCTGTGCATCGAGAACTGTCTGTTCTGGGATGTCTTCAAGGTTTTGACGAGCAGGTTGGTGCTGAACTTCTATGGAGGCAAACTCCGTATGCAACCTGCGTGATATGGGAGTTGGAGATTTGATGCGCACAGACTTGGCAGGTCTGTCAAGCTGCTTGCTAGGGGCAAGCTGTCTCTTTCTCCGAATGTCACGCTGCTCTGGTGGTACCCAAGCTGGGTTAGATCGACCCATGTCGTACAGGAACGGCTTCACCACATCATCATTCATGGCAAAGACGGTCATGTCGACACCAATTATGAGTTCGAGCTGCTTCTGGTCCTTGGGGACCTTCTCCTTGTTGAAATAAGTCATTCCACTCCAGTTGAGGTTGGGGTGGAGGCAGAGAATGAGAGAGCAGATCTTGGTGCCTAGGCGCAGGTTCCTGGCAATGCAGGAAATCGGTCACCACTTCGCCTTCATAGGTGATCGAGAGCTATTTGACTTCTTCATTGATGAGCTCGAGGAGAAATCGGGCCCAGTTCACATTTAGACGCTGCACGATTGCAGTCATCACTCTAAACTTCGCTGGAGTGACAGCGTCATGGTTACCAGAGTAACCAAGGAAGACTTTGTGAACGAAGTCAAAGAGAGCTCTGTACGCAGGTCTCAGCAGAGGGCGTGAGAACTTCCTTCCATCATACTTGGCTGCGGGCTGCATAAGAGCTTTCTGGTAAATTGTTTCCAGATCTGCATCCGGAACGTCCAGAATTAAACCCATGGGCTTGTGATACAGGATCTCCACAGTTCCTGAATCAGCGATGCCGTAGGTTCGAGAGATGAGCGAGAGGATCGGAATCGGCTCGTCGGGCACACCAGGCAAAGGAAGATGGAATAAGGCAGAGTTGACATCTTCCGGGCAAAAATACGATAGATAGAACATCGCGACTTGCTGCGGAAGCCAAAATTTCGGCTCATGAGTGATAATCTTGAAAAATCCATCTGCTTCCTGGATGGCGGAGTACATTTCGTTCAAGCCGGCGTAATCATAGGTTGAAAGATTTGCCGCAGGCTCTGTGAGAATGTACTGCTGTAGATATTGGATCTTCTGCTCGGTTGTTTGTGGTAGAGATTGAGACGTAGATTCTCCTGCCATTTCAAGAATGTATAAAAGAGAATTGTGAGTGTGAAATTTTTGAAAGTGAGTTGCAGAGAAAAATGGCGGAAGAATTCAGAAATTGAATTTGGGAACGACGATGCACAGTTACGTTCTTATTTAAAAGGTAAAGCGGGCGGTTGAGATTGAAGTAAATCAACCGATCAACGGATAGGATTGAATCCCTGGAAATCCGTGAGATAGTGGGCGCGTGGGATTGGTTGTGTATCCCACTCGCATTACCCTATCACTCAACCGTCGCCTCGCATTAAATGCTGATTTGAGACTTTGCATGCGCTTTTTGACATACATGGAAAGTGAAGCAAGAATGTTAAGTAATGTGTCAGAATATCCTTAACAAAGATTTCAATAAATAACAAAACACATGCTTCAATAAATGAAAATGATTGATAAGATATATATATAATCAAGTGAAGCAAGAGATATGTTATTGAAATTTGAATATTTGAAAAATTAAGGCATATCATTGACATATTTAAGACGTAATTTCAATAACATGGAGACTGATATAGGTATTCCATGACACTTCCCTATGCAAACTGTCTTATTCACAGTTTCTGATCAAACAGGTTCCACTGTTTATGAGTTCATAGCTTTTATCTAGCTGGACTGTCCTCTGTCCTTTGAGAACTGCTCTTGTGCATCCTTTTCACCAATGTGAGCTTTGATGAATTCCCACAGCTTGGCGTTCTCAGTTTGCAAGGCTGCAACCTTTTCATCAATGTACAGCTTGCTCTCCAATTCCAGCATGTTGAGTCTTCGTGACATTTTAAGAAACTCTGCTTTGTAGAATGCTAACATCTGGTCCACTGCTATGGAGCTGTTGAGAGAGGATGTAGGGTTTTCAGTGACAGGAGCTTGGGACTGAGCTTTGGACGGAAACATAGAGGGGTGCCTGGAGGGGACTGTTCGACAGCAGGTTTCACTCCAACCTGTGGAGAGGCAGGTTGCGGTGTGGTCGCAGGTGGTGTGAGATCTGCCTCCACAAAGGTTGCTGCTGTAGATCGAGTGGTGCGCTTCCGAGAGGGCGCAGTTTGCAGATCTTCCAGCTTCCTCTTTCCTTTTCTAACTGACTCAACCTGGACGATGTCTTCTTCATCATTCTCACTGCTATCATCTTCTTCTTTAGCTACATCTACCTTTGAGTCACGCATTTCTGTGAGCAGAAGCTTGGCTGTACCTTGGGCCTTGTTGATCTTGTGAGGCAAGATGCCAAGAATCATGATCAACTGGTTGCAGGTGTGAGGAACCAGCTTGTCGTCAGGAAATCCAGTGCAGACACGCCATACGTGATTTGTAAGCGTTCTCTGCAGAATGATAGAGAGCTTGGTGCCATGACGAAGTTGCATGTTGGCCTTGATCCTAGCAGGTAGCTCTGCAGCTTCCTTGATGAACAGATTGACTAGTAATCTGGCCCAGTTAACATGTAACTGCTTCACCACAGCAGTTAGCAGTTTAAACTTCGATAGAGTGACAAATTCATTCGAGCCTAGGTAAGAGAAGAACACGTTGTGAACGAACTCGAACAGAAATCTGTACTCGGACTTCAGGTCATGGCGGTTGAAAGTTCTCTGATCATAGATCTTCTTGGGCTCGAACAGAGCTTGTTGATATACATTGTTGACGGATTCTAAGGGCACATCATCAACCGTTGTGATAGCCCATGTATCTGATAACCCGTAGGTTTGAAGAACGAGAGGAAGAAGATGATACCGCTCTTCTTCGCTGTTGACGAGAAAAGTTGCTGTTGCGGGGTCTCCGGCTATTGATTCCAGAGAACACAGCAAATAAGCAACACTTTCCGGTAGCGTTATTCGTGGATGTTGAGTGATGATGTTGAAGAAACCATCACATTGGGTGATAGTCTCAATCATCTGATCCAAACCTCTGTATCCATACGAGTCTAGCACAGCTACTTTCTCAAAGAAGATGAGAGAGGTTGCTTTCTTCACTTGAGCATTCAATGAATCTGTAGACATTTTTGTGGAGAGAGAGTGAAGATTTTGAAATTCTAAGTTTATGAAGATGAAAGAACGAAAGAAATTTCTTAGAGAGAATGAAGGTAATTTTTAAAATAGATTTCAAAGGATTTCAAGAAACGCGTAAAGAAATCAAGAATATTCTTTCTATTTATAGACCTCCAACGGTCAGGATATGATAAACGGATATGCATTCCTTGTTTTTTGTGAAAAACTTTTCAAATTCTTAACTGAAAGAAAACATATATGGGTAGAGGAAATAATTTTCAGCTACAATTTAAATGGAGATTGATACGATATCTCCAGTTCCCCCTTAAAGGTTGACCGGTGATTGTTGACTTTCAACGCAGTTTGTGGTTTCAAGCTGCGTGTCACCTCACTGTTTCTCGTGAGCTGCAGTTTCCAGGTCTGTCTGTCTTTGGCTGTTCTGTGCTAGTGAGCTGCCTCTTAGTTAGTTTGCAGTTTCCAAGTCAGTCTGCTCTTGGCTGACCTGTGCTAGTGAACTGCCTCTTAGTTAGTTTGCAGTTTCCAAGTCAGTCTGCTCTTGGCTGACCTGTGCTAGTGAACTGCTGCCATTCTCAGACTTAGGCTGTGTATCCATTCTGAGCATTCCAAGCTTTCCACACAGCATTTTGAATCTCTCTTCCATGAGAGGTTTCGTTAGAATATCGGCTCTTTGGATGTCAGTATGGATTTTCTCAACTGTTATATCTTGTTTTTCCACGTGATCTCTTATGAAGTGATGCCTTATATCAATATGCTTGCATCTGGTGTGGTAGACAGGATTCACAGTGAGAGCTATGGAGCTTGTGTTGTCACAAAAGATAGGAACTTTTTGAACAGTGACATCATAATCTTTGAGTTGTTGTTTCAACCAAAGAATTTGTGCACAACAGCTTGCTGTTGCCATGTACTCAGCTTCCGTTGTTGAAGTAGCAACTGAAGTTTGCTTCTTTGAGAACCAAGAGATTAACTTGCTTCCAAGAAACTGACAGGTCCCTGATGTGGACTTTCTATCCAGTTTGCATCCTCCATAATCTGCATCTGCATAGTCAGTTAGTTCAAAATTATCATCACAAGGGTACCATAAACCGAAGTTTGCAGTTCCCTTGACATATCTAAGGATTTTCTTGGCTGCTTCTAGATGCGATTCCTTTGGATTAGCTTGATACCGAGCACATATTCCAACTGCAAAAGAAATGTCAGGTCGACTTGCAGTAATATAAAGTAAAGAGCCAATAATTCCCCTGTACAAAGTTATGCTGGCAGGTTTTCCTTCAAAATCTGGATCCATCTTGCCATTTGCAATCATTGGAATCTTCAGAGGTCTGCTATTTTGAACACCAAATTTGGTTGCCAGCTCGTTAGCATATTTGGATTGACAAATGAAGATACCATCCGCAGATTGCTTGACTTGCAGGCCGAGGAAGAAGTTCATCTCCCCCATCATGGACATTTTGTACTCACACTTCATGAGTTCTCCAAACCTGTCACATAGAAATTTTGACCTAGATCCAAAAATAATGTCATCAACATAAATTTGTACAAGAAGAATATCATCCTTGTATTTAAAGGTGAATAATGTTCTGTCGACTGATCCTCTTTTAAAACCAGAATGCAGTAGGAATGTAGACAATGTTTCATACCAAGCTCTGGGAGCTTGTTTCAACCCATATACTGCTTTGTGCAGTCTGTAAAACTTTCTCTGGACCTGTTTCCTCGAAACCTGGAGGTTGTTCAACATAAACTTCTTCTCCTAGGACTCCGTTGAGGAAAGCACTCTTCACGTCCATTTGATAGACTTTGAATCTCTGATGAGCTGCATATGCTAGAAACAGTCTTATTACTTCTAATCTTGCTACTGGTGCATAGGTCTCATCATAGTCTATTCCTTCTTGTTGACAGTAACCTTTGGCAACTAATCTTGCCTTATTTCGGATTACTTCAGCATTCTCATCTTTCTTGTTTCTGAACACCCACTTTACATCAATCACTCCTTGATGTGTAGGACGATCAACTAGTGACCATACTTTATTTCTTTTAAACTCATTGAGTTCCTCTTGCATAGCTGTAATCCAGTCGTGGTCGGCAAGAGCTTCTTCAACAGTTTTGGGTTCAGAGTAGGATAGATAATAGCTTAGTAGACAGCTTTCACCTATCTGTCTCCTTGTCTTCACACCTGCTCTTGGATTCCCAACAATGAGATCTTCAGGATGAGCATCGACCCATCTCCTTCGTCGAGAGATTTCTTCTTCTGTGAGATTTGGTTCAGAGTCTGGTATGAGATCTTCAAACTCAGGTAGAGATTGAGGAGTGAAGGGGTGTTAAGCTGTTGAAGTTGTTCAGCAAGTTGATCCACTGATAGTTCTGCATTGACTGCAGGTTCCATTGAAGTTTCTGGATCAGTTGAAGAGGAGCTGGTTGGAGGAACATCTGTTCCCCCTTGGTTCATTCCCCCTTGCTGAACTGGTGGATTTTGTGAATTAGTATCTTGTACAGGCTCAGTTTCTTCTTCTTCCAAGTCGGTTGGACTCCATATTAGTATTTCATCTCGAAACTGCGTGTTGGAGCCTGTTTGATTTTGACTTGTACCTGTACTTTCATCAGGTTGGGTTTCTCTGTACTCACAAATAGATTCATCAAAAACAACATGTGGGGTTACTTCCACAATATGAGTTTTCTTGTTAAAAACTCTGAAAGCTTTGCTGATCTCTGAATATCCTAAAAACATTCCTGGATCTGCTTTGCTATCAAACGTTTTCAACTGTGATTTCCCATTATTATGAATGTAACACACACAGCCAAAAGATTTAAGATATTTAAATCGAGGTTTCTTATCCTTCCACAGCTCGTATGGAGTCTTTCCATGTCTTGTATGAATGACTGATCTGTTCTGAGTGTAGCAAGCTGTGTTGATTGCTTCCGCCCAGAACTTCTTGGGAAGATTGGTTTCATTCAGCATCGTGCGAGCTGCTTCCTTTAGTGATCTGTTGCGTCGTTCAACAACACCATTCTGTTGAGGTGTGCGAGCTGCTGAAGTTTGATGAGTAATTCCACTTTTGGTGCAGTATGATTCAATCATATGATTAAGAAATTCTGTTCCGCGATGGGATCGGATTGAGATCACGCTTTTGTTCTTCAATTTTGACAGTTTGGTGAGCAGTGCAGGTAACTCCACTAGTGTCTCCTTCTTTTTATGTAAGAAAATAACCCAAGTATATCGTGAGTAATCATCAACAATAACGAGAGTATACTTTTTACCATTAATGCTTCTGGGAGTCACTGGACCGAATAGATCCATGTGGAGTAGTTCCAAGATTCTACTTGTGTTGTGAGCTGCAATGCTTGGAAATGATGATTTGGTCTGCTTTCCAGCTTGACAGGCTTCACAAACATGATCTTTGTAGTAGACTTGATCTGGAAGATCATCTGCGAGCTTCTTGCGAGAGAGTTTATTGATGGCTTTGAAGTTCAAGTGACACAGTCTCTTGTGCCATAACCAGCTTACTTCAGATGTAGATTTGGTGACCAGACAGGTTTCTTTTTCATTTGACCATTGTACTATGTACAAGTTATCCTGCAAAATACCGGTAAGAAGAATTTCTTCTCCTTCCTTGTTCTTTATAGCACACTTGTTAGCAGAAAACTCTACTCTTTTTCCGTTTGAGCAGAACTGGCTTACAGAAAAGAGATTATGATTTAAACCTTCAACATAAGTGACATTTGATATTATTGTTTTACTAACAATTAGATTACCGTAGCCTCTTGTTTTCCCTTTAGAGTCTCCTCCAAAAGTAACTAGAGGTCCATCACATTCAATAAAGTTTGTAAGCAAGCTTTTGTCGCAGGTCATATGCTTTGTGCATCCACTGTCAATGATCCAGATCGCCCCGCGAGCTGCTCGCTTCCTCCTTTGAGTTTTCCCATCCTGCAATTAGACAGTTTTAGCAACCCATATGAATTTGGGTGCTTTGTTAGCAGGTTGAAATTTGGCAGCTTGGTTTCCAAGCTTCCTCTTTTGTAAACTTCTGTTGACTCGTGGCTTGGTCCGTTGCACATTTGAGTAGGTTCCATTTGAGTATGCAGTTTGCAGTTGGTAATGAGCAGGTTGATAAAGATCATTTTGATAGCACTGCTCCATGTAACCACATCTGCATTGATCATTTACAAATCCACTTCTATGTGGAAATCGACATTGCATACTTGACAGTTCAGGATATGGGTACCAATGATGGTTGTACCAGTAACCTTCATAGTCAGGTCTCTGTTGGTTTGGCCACTGCTCATAGTAGTTTCGTTGTGGTCGAGCAGTTTTGTGTTGTGCTTGTCCTTTATTTTCAGCTTGCACTCTTCTCGGTGCAGGTTGGCCCTTCTTTTTATATGCAGGTTGCATATACAGTTTTCTAGGTGGCTCAACCTTTTTCTGTTCACTTGATGGCCTTAGCTGCTGCTTCTTGACAGCAGGCTTCCTATGCCCTTTTACCAAGATTGCTTGAGGTTGTCGAGCTGGATTCTTCAAGTTGAGTTGCTTGTCAGGTAGGAAGTGGTGAGCTTTGCCTTCAGCCAATCTCTTTTCTTTTATGAACAGTACCTTCTCTTTATCCTTGACTCCACTGGTTTGACCATGGAATCCGACGCCAAACTTTATCTGAGCAGGTCTCTGGGCAGCTTGCAAGGCTTCAAGCTTTTCACCATTTTTGTTCATTCTCATTAGGACTTGTTGAAGCTTGAGCTCTTTCTGCAACAACTTCTCATGTTCATTTGAGAGATCTGACAGCTTGCCGTTCAAGCTGTTGATCTCACTGTCCTTTTTAGTGAGCATGTCTTTAATGTTTTCTTCCCTTGAAGCTGATTGACCCAATTGAATTTTCAGAGTTTCTATCTCTCTTTGTCTTGCTTCATCATGGAGAGTGAAGTCTCCATTTTTAGTAGCCTTGAGTTTCATGTTTTCACTCTCCAACTTTGATCCTTCTATGACTACTTGCTCGAACATTTCTGAGAGTTTCTTGTAGTCATCAAACTGTTGTTGGAACTCTTCATATGTTGGCATTTCAGGTAATTCGAAACCTGCATGTTCAGTGTTAGTTGAATATGAAGATGAGATTTTAGTATCAACCTTGTATTGAACAAGATCGAGATCTTTTCCCATGTAGCATTCCTCATTTTCAGAATCTTCGTCGGCTAAGCGACATTCCTCCTCATCCAATTCATCATCGTCATCTTCGTCGGAGGAGGTTGAGTCTGATAACGTGGCAACAGCTTTGGCTTCTTCTTCAGCTGCGATCATGGCACTGCGCTGCTCCTTTAGCTTTTGGTCTCTTTTTGCACGGAGCTCTTCGCGTTCGGCCTTTGAAAGTTCTGGGCAGTCTGACTTGTAGTGACCTGGTCTGCCACATTCAAAACAACCACCTTCTGAAGTGTTAGAAGAATTGAATTTTGAGGGTTTAGTTATACCTTCACCTTTCTTTTCGGAAGAAGAGGTGGATTGATTTCTCTTGAAATCTTTGTGATATTTGCGGAATTTGTTGAAGCGCTTTTCAAGCTTTTCATTCCTTCTAGCCATAAGTGCATAGTCCTTCAACAATTTTTCCATTTTAGAGCATAGATCTTTTGGAATTGATCTTTCTTCTGTACACATGCCAGCTTGCTGGAAGAGATTGGATTACTTTGAGATTGAGTTCGCGCTGATTGTATTTATCTTTCTTGAGAGTCGCGATCTCCAAGGTAATCATTGTGAATCTGTTTTTGAGCTGGTCAATGGTTTCCATTGGCTGCATTTTGAATTCTTTGAATTTACTGCATGCCACTGACAGCTTATTTTCCAGCATCTCTGTTGATCCAAGGCTTATTGCTTTTAAGGTGTCCCACATCTCCTTGGCAGTTCCAAGATTTCTTATCTTGGCCAGGTGGACGCCCTTAACTGTGCTCGAGATTAATCCTTTTGCGAAGCTGTCAAGTCCAGCTTCCTTTCTTTCCTCAGTTGTGTATTTTCTGGGATCTTTAATCTTTGGCACATACGTTGCTTCAGAAGCTTTATCTCCTGATACATCAGTTTCGTAGGGTTCAAGGATGGGTGTGGGACCATTCTCGATGACATCCCACATTAGCACATGATGAGCTTGGAGGCACATCTTTATTCGAAAACTCCAGTCTTCATAACCCTGTATAGAAAAGTCTTCACAGACACGGAGAAGTGAAGCTTCCATATTGACAGTTTGTATATGTGCAGTTTGCAGACACAGAGATCTAGTTCAATTTGACACTAAAGCACAAAAAACTTCTAGTATACAGAAGCAGTGGTCAAAAGAACCACCGCTCTGATACCACTTGTAGGTCCCGATAAATAGATATTGGTGTATGGGGGGGGGAATACACTAATTAACCAACAATTTTGACTTTTCAAAACAATTTGATCTTACTGAGTCGTCACTTCAGTTAATCAGAGCAGTTTAGTTTTTTCAGCTCAAACAGTGAACTGCTGAGCTTGCAAAACTAACCTGCGTGCGGAAGTTTGATGGAAAGGTTGGTTAGCAGTTTTCAAAGCAGTTTTCAAAGAAAACTTTAGTTCAAGTAAGTGTTCATGCAAACTGTGAAATTGACTAACAGTTTTCAAGAACAGTTTTCAAAGACAGTGCACATGCAAGACAGGTTACAATCGTGCAGGTTGTGAGCATGCAAACTGTGTGAAAACAGAAGATAGAGAGACACGAGGAGTTTTTATCGTGGTTCGGAGTAAACAGCTCCTACGTCCACACCAGATCCCGTCGAATCTGTAATCCCTTAACTTGAGATTTTTCGCTCCTTTTAACACTGGTGGAGGTTCCAGTCCAAATTCAAGTCTCTCTTTAGACTGAATCTAGCACGAATCTTGAGTCGTGTCTCTTCTAAATTTATATACAAGCTTACATACAATCTTACTAATGCTAAACAACTAGCACTAATAATCAAACTGGAAAGCTGTGAAAAGCTATCACCGTTTGGAATACAACTCTATCAACTACACTGAATATCAATAGTAATGGTAGTGAGAGTGTGGATTGTGGTATTGTAAGACAAATTCTAGAAAGAATAGAAATCTACAAGGATCAACACTTGGGAAAGCTCTAGTGATTTCGAGTGTTGATTGTGTGAATATTTAGCTTGAGATTTCTGCAGCGTTTCAGCTTGTAATTTGAGTTTCCCGTGCTTTCTTTCTTGAATGTCTTGAGGTATTTATAGAGAAGCATTTGTAATAGAGCCGTTGTGCGTGTCAGGATATGCAGAACCGTACACTGACACAAATATGGTCGTTGAGTTGAGGACAGGTTCCTCAGTCACAGCTCAGGTTGGACTTTGCAGGTCGAGCTTCCTATACCTCTAACTGTCTTCAGTCTCTGTAACCTTCGAGTGAGATCTTCAAGTATTGGTTGGAGCAGGTTACATAGACAGATTACATAGGAACGTTATGACAGGTTTGAGTAGAATAGGTACAAGGTTGCACTACCAACCTTGACCTTTACATGGCAACCTATTCGAATTGAACTTTGACTGATCCAAACACGGAGACCAGTCTGTTCCAATTAAAGTCTATTGTCTAAGTGTGGTTTCTAATAGCATTATCAAAACTTAGTTCAAAGAGAGAAAAGGTTCCCAACAATTGCTTATATTATTATATTATATGCACGTCTATTAAACTTGTTAAACTGTTGATTTAGTCTAGTGGAAAAGCTTTTTGTTTTCTAAATTTTACTCCCAAGTTCGATTCTTGGCTAAAGCAATATTATGTCTATTTTTTTTTTACTTTTTGTATGTTTTTTTTTCTTCCTATTTTATCTCATCATTTAAGGCCTATTTTCTGTTATTTTATTTTTATGTCTTTAAGGACTATTTTTTGTTTCCTTTTTATATTTTTATTTTCCTTCATTCTCTACTCTCTAGGGTCTAGTTTTTTTTTTCTTTTTTTCCTCATATCCCTCTAATGCCTAATATTTTTCTTTCCGTTTATTGATTTTTTTTTCCCCCCTTCATTCCTCTATGGCATATTTTTCTACCATGGCCTATTTAGTTTACAAAAGAAGAAATATAAAATTATCAACATTAAATGAAAAAAGTTCCTCTTATTTATTTATTTTTTACTCTTTTTATACATGCACCAAGATTATAACCTTACATTTCTTTATCAAAAAGAAGAATTATATAATAAATTTTAACAAAATATATTTTTTTCCGCTTATCATATATCGCCTCAGGCCTCATTTTTTGTTGGACCGGCCCTGGAGATGGAGCGCGTTATTGGTCTGGAAGAAGCTTCAGGAGTTTTGATTATGCTTCCAGGTTCAGCGTTCATGCTTTTAGCATTTACCTGTACCTGCGGAGTCTCGAAAGCAGCTTCATCAAAAACAACATGGAGTGTTTCCTCCACAACAAGAGTTTGACAATTGTAGAAGCATTAAGCTTTGCTTGTAGGAGAATATCCAAGGAATATTCTTATATCAGCTTTACTATCAATCGCTCTCAATTGTGTTTTACCGTTGTTGTGAATGAAACACTTACAACCAAAAATATGTAAATGGGAAAGAGTAAGAATTCTCCCTTTCCACAATTCATATGAGGTTTTGTCGTGGCGTGTGTTGATTAGAGTGTGATTCTGGGTGTAGCAAGCAGTGAAAGTTGCTTCTCCCCAGAATTTCTTTGGCAGTTGAGCATCCGTGAGCATAGAGCGTGCAGCTTCTTTGATGGTTCTATTTCGGCGCTCTGCAACGCCATTTTGTTGTGGAGTGCGAGCTGTAGAAGTCTGATGAAGAATTCCATTTTCTGTGCTATATGCTTCGATGAATTGATTGAGAAATTCAGTTCCTTTGTCAGAGCGTATCTTTACCACAGTCAGCCCTTTCTCCACCGTCAGTTGCTTTAGGAGCTTTGGTAGCTCCCGAAGCATGTCCTTCTTGAACAGAATTAGTACCCAAGTGTAGCGTGAGAAGTCATCCATGACTATAAGAGCATACATTCTTCCGCTCAAGGTGACAGGTGTGATAGGACCGAAGAGATCCATGTGAAGGAGCTCTAGAATTCGGGATGAGTCATGTCCTTCGACGCTTTGAAAGGACTTCTTGAACTGCTTGCCTTCTTGGCAAGCTTGGCACACTATATCCTTATTGAAGACTTCATTAGTAATGCCTCGAATGAGACTCTTCCGGGAGATCTTACTCATTATTTTGAAGTTCAGGTGGTTAAGGCGACGATGCCATAACCATCTAACTTCTGAAGTGCTTCTAGCGATGAGACACGCTCTGACTTGGCAGCTGTTCCACTTAGCTACATACAAATTCTACTTACAGATTCATGTAAGAACAACCTGCATAGACTCTTTGTTCTTGACAACACATTGGTTAGAGATAAACTCTACCATAAATCCGTTATCACATAATTGAGAAATAGAAAGTAAATGATATTTAAGGCCGTGGACATATGAGACGTTAGGAAGTCTCATATTTCTAATGCTAAATGTACCGTATCCGATGGTGATGCCTTTCGCATCATCACTGAAAATTACGTCTGAACCAGGCTTTTCAACGAACTCGTCGAGGAAAGATCGTTCACCCATCATCTGATGTGAACATCTGCTATCTAGGTACCAAATAGGTTCTTCTTTCCTCTAGGCCGCGCTTTTCGAGTTCGCCGTCTTGATCTATAAGATCAATAATTTTTAGGTACCCAATTCGCATTGGGTTCCTTAATGTTAGTGGACTTAGGAACACGAGTTGGATTCACTGAGAGAGTGACTCCTTTCTCAAGATCCTGAACGAAATAAATAGGGTTTTGTTTAATGGGGAAACCCTGAGTGTAATCGTGTGTCTAATAGTGAAAGCGCTTACGGTTTCTTCTTCTCTGAGAGCTGAAGGAATACTTTCATCTTGTATAAAATAATCGATGAGGATTCGATCTTTAAAGTTATGTGAAGCATCGGGGATAAAGCGTACTTGAGTCCCTCCATGAGATGTGAAGTTATTCAAGTCAGCTTTATGCTCTTGTTGACGTTTCGGGTTTGTCGCAGACTGAACACGCTTTGAATTGCGTTTAGAATGTTTAAGCTCTTTAGTCTTTGACTTATTCGAAGCTTCGGGGTGAACCTTCAAAGGCGCTTTGAAAGCTTGCCAACTCTTTTCCTTTGCTAGTAATGTGTTGATCAGCTTTGGGGCTTTTCAATGACACTTCGAAACTAGCATCGGATGAAGCTGTGAGAGTAGAACTAAAGCCGATTCCTTTCAAACTTTTGAGGTTTGAAAGAACTTTCAATCGTTTCAATAGCTACAGAAGCACTATTGAGATGATCGAGAGTGGCTTTGCATTCCTTGGAAGTGGATATGGTACGTTGGTGGCGTTCATAAAGATCATCGAACTTAGCCGTCAACTCGAATAGGTCTTTTTCCTTGGACTCGAGTGTATTGGCTATGTCGTTCTCTTTTCTGAACCGAATGAGAACTTCTTGCAAGGATTTGTGATTCTTGAGCAACTCTAAATAGTCGTCAAAGAGATCACCTTCCAAGCTGAAAGCCTCATCCTCACCTTCACCACATTTACTA
>LSBG02000219.1:0-18088 GCA_001642375.2 Mentha longifolia
CACTAGTCATTTAGTGTTCATAAGTCTGTATGCAAAGTTGTATGTAAGTTAGAAGAGACGCGACTCTAGAAAACATGCTAGATTCAGTCTAGAAGAAAGACTTGAATTTGGACTGGACCTCCACCAGTGTTAAAAGGAGTGAAAAATCTCTAGTTAAGGATTACAGATTCGACGGGATCTGGCGTGGACGTAGGAGCTGTTTACTCCGAAACACGATAAAAACTCCTCGTGTTTCTCTGTTCTTATCATCTGTTTTCACACAGTTTGCATGCTCACAACCTGCACATTTGTAACATGTCTTGCATGTGTACTATCTTTGAAAACTGTTCTGAAAATTGTCTTAAAAAACTGTTAGCAAACCTTTCACCCAAACTCCGCACGCAAATTAGTTTTGCAAGCTCAGCAGCTTACTGATTGAGCTGGAAAAACTAAGCTGCTCTGATAAACTTGAGTGATGACTCAGTTCAGATCAAATTGTTTTGAAAATTCAATACCGTGGCTAATTGGTGTATTCTCCCCCCCCCCCATACACCAATATCTACTTATCGGGACCTACAAGTGGTATCAGAGCAGTGGTTCTTTTGACCATTGCTTCTGCATACTAGAAGGTTTCTCGTACTTCAGTGTCAAATAGAACTAGATCTCTAGAAATTGTGCTTGTACATTCATACATGAATTGTCATTATGGAAGTTTCACTTCTCCGCGTTTGCGAAGATTTTTCTATACAGGGATATGAAGACTGGAGCTTTCGAATAAAGATGTGCCACCAAGCTCATCATGTGCTAATGTGGGATGTCATCGAGAACGGCCCAACGCCAATCTACGAGCCCTATGATATAGAAGTTTCTAGAGACAAAGCTTCTGAAGCAACATATGTGCCAAAGATCAAAGATCCCAGGAAATATACAAACGAAGAAAGAAAAGGAAGCTAGACTTGACAGCTTCGCAAAGGGATTGATCTCAAGTACAATTAAGGGAGTCCACCTGGCCAAGATAAGAAATCTGGCAACTGCAAAAGAAATGTGGGACACCTTAAAAGCCATAAGCCTTGGTTCAACAGAAATGCTGGAGAACAAGCTATCAGTGGCATGCAGCAAATTTGAAGAATTCAAAATGCAGCCAACGGAAACCATTGATCAGCTCAAGAATAGATTCACAATGATCACTTTGGAGATCGCGGCTCTCAAGAAAGATAAATATACACAGCGCGAACTCAATCTCAAAGTGATCCAATCTCTCCCAGCAAGCTGGCATGTGTACAGCGCCATGCACAGCGGCAGGTCGGACATCAGCAACCTGTCAACCGAGCAACTGTTGATCTACTCATCGGAAATGAGTTTGAAATGATCAGACTTCACGGATCAGGACAAGTGTCTTCAAGCAAGAAGACTGAGTCTGAAAAGAGAGAAAAAGATGTCGTATTCAAAGCTGCATCAATGATAGAGGAAAGAGAAATCCCAAAGGATTTATGCTCCAAAATGGAGAAATTGTTGAAGGACTATGCTCTCATGGCAAGAAGGAATGAAAAGCTTGAAAAACGCTTCAACAAATTCCGTAAATATCACAAAGATTTCAAGAGAAATCAAACCACCTCTTCTTCCGACAAGAAAGGTGAAGGTAAAACAAAACCCTCTAAATTCAATTCTTCTAACACTCTAGAGGGTGGTTGTTTTGAATGTGGCAGACCAGGTCACTACAAGTCAGACTGCCCAGATCTTTCAAAGGCCGAACGCAAAGAGCTCCGTGCAAAAAGAGATCAAAAGCTTAAGGAGCAGCGCAGTGCCATGATCGCAGCTGAGGAAGAAGCCAAAGCCATTGCCACATTATCAGACTCAACCTCCTCCGATGAAGATGATGATGATGAACTGGACGAGGAGGAATGTCGCTTAGCCGACGAAGATTCTGAAATGAGGAATGCTACATGGGAAAAGATCTCGATCTTGTTCAATACAAGGTTGATACCGAAATCTCATCATCATATTCAACTAACACTGAACATGCAGGTTTCGAACTACCTGAAATGCCAACATATGAAGAGTTTCAACAACAGCTTGATGACTACAAGAAACTCTCAGAAATGTTTAAACAAGTAGTCATAGAAGGATCCAAGCTGGAGGGTGAAAACATGAAACTCAAAGCTGCTAAGAATGGGGACTTTACTCTCCATGGTGAAACTAGAAAAAGAGAGATAGAAACTCTGAAAATTCAATTGGGTCAATCAGCTTTAAGGGAAGAAAACCTTAAAGACATGTTCACTGAAAAGGACAGTGAGATCAACAGCTTGAACGGCAAGCTGTCAGATCTCTCAAATGAGCATGAGAAGATGTTGCAGAAAGAGCTCAAGCTTCAACAAGTCCTAATGAAGATGAACAAAAATGGTGAAAAGCTTGAAGCCTTGCAAGCTGCCCAGAGACCTGCTCAGATAAAGTTTGGCATTGGATTCCATGGTGAAACCTGCGAAGCCAAAGAAAAGGAGAAGGTCTTATTCGTAAAAGAAAAAGGATTGGTTGAAAGCAAAGCTCATCACACTCTACCAGATAAGCAGCTCAAACTGAAGAATCCAGCTCGACAACCTCAAGCAATCTTGGTGAAAGAGCATGGGAAGCCTGCTATCAAGAATCAGCAGCTAAGGCCGTCAGAAGAACAGAAAAAGGTCAAGGTTCCTAGGAAACTGCATATGCAACCTGCATATAAAAAGAGAAGCCAACCTGCACCGAGAAGAGTGCAAGCTGCTAACAAAGGAGAAGCAGTCTCTCAACACAAAACTGCTCGACCACAACGAAACAACTACTATAAGCAGTGGCCAAATCAAACACTCGACAATGAAGGTTACTGGTACAACCGCCTTTGGTACCAATATCCTGAGCTGTCAAGTAGGTACCATCAATCTCCACATGGAAGTAGATCAGAGATTCATCGCTGCAGATGTGGATATGCGGAGCAGTATTATCAACCTAGTTATTACCAACTGCAAACTGCATACTCCAATAGAGCCATCCACTCAACAAATAAGCAACGGACCAAGCCAGGGGTCAACAGCTCTCAACAAAGGAAGCTTGGGAACCAAGCTGCTAAAACTCAACCTGCTAACAAGGCACCCAAATTCATGTGGGTTGCTAAATCTGTCTAATTGCAGGATAGGAAAGCTCAAAGAAGAAAGCAAGCAGCTCGCGGCACGGTCTGGATTATTGACAGTGGTTGTACAAGGCATATGACCTGCAACAGAAGCCTGCTTACAAATTTCATCGAATGTGACAGACCTCTAGTTGCTTTTGGAGGAGACTCTAAAGGAAAAACAAGAGGTTACGGTAATCTAATTGTTGGTAAAACAACAATATCAAATGTCACTTACGTTGAAGGTTTAAATCATAATCTATTTTCTGTAAGCCAATTCTGTTCTACTGGAAAAAGAGTAGAGTTTTCTGCTTATAAATGCGCTATAAAGAACAAGGAAGGAGAAGAAATTCTTCTTACCGATATTTTGCAGGATAACTTGTACATAGTACAATGGCTAGATGAAAAAGAAATCTGTCTGGTCACCAAACCTGTACCTGAAGTGAGCTGGCTATGGCACAAGAGACTATGTCACTTAAACTTCAAAGCCATCAATAAGCTCGCTCGCAAGAAGCTCGCAGATGATCTTCCAAATCAAGTATACTACAAAGATCATGTTTGTGAAGCCTGTCAAGCTGGAAAGCAGACCAAATCGCCATTTCCCAGCATTGCAGCTCACAGCACAAGCAGAATCTTAGAACTACTCCACCTGGATTTATTTGGTCCAGTCACTCCCAGGAGCATTAACGGTAAAAAGTATACTCTAGTTATTATTGATGATTACTCACGATACACTTGGGTTATTTTCTTACATAAGAAGAAGGAGACACTAGTGGAGCTACCTGCGATGCTCACCAAACTGTCAAACGTGAAGAATAAAAGTGTGATTTCAATCAGATCCGATCGTGGAACAGAATTTATTAATCATATGATTGAATCATACTGCACCAAAAATGGAATTACTCATCAAACTTCAGCGGCTCGCACACCTCAACAGAATGGTGTTGTTGAACGACGAAACAAATCACTAAAAGAAGCAACTCGCACAATGCTGAATGAAACCAATCTTCCTAAGAAGTTCTGGGCGGAAGCTATCAATACAGCTTGCTACACTCAGAACAGATCAATCATTCACCAACGACATAAAAAAACTCCATACGAGCTGTGGAAAGATAAGAAACCTCGGTTGAAATATCTTAAATCTTTCAGCTGCGTGTGTTACATTCACAATAATGGGAAATCACAGTTAAAGACTTTTGATAGCAAAGCAGATCCAGGAATATTTGTAGGATATTCAGAGATCAGCAAAGCTTTCAGAGTTTTTAACAAGAAGACTCATATTGTGGAAGTAACACCACACGTTGTTTTTGATGAATCTATCTGTGAGTACAGGGAGACTCAATCTGAAGAAAGTACAGGTGCAAGTCAAAATCAAGAAGGTTCCAACATGCAGTTTCGAGATGAAATACTAATTTGGAGCCCAACCGACTCAGAAGAAGAAAGCCAACCTGTACAAGGTCTCAATCTACTCTTTCAGCAGGGGGGAACAAACCAAGGGGGAACCGAAGCTCTTCCAACCAACACCTCCTCAACTGATCCAGAAAATCCAACGGAACCTGCAGTCAATACAGAACTGTCAATGGATCAGCTCGCTGAACAGTTTGAACAGCTTGACCCCTTCACTCCTCAACCTCTACCTGAGTTTGAAGATCCCATACCAGACCCTGAACTAACTCTTACTGAAGAAGAAATCTCTCATCGAAGGAGATGGGTTGATGCTCATCCTGAGGATCTCATTGTTGGAAACCCATAGGCGGGTGTGAAGACAAGGAGACAGATAGGCGAAAGCTGTCTACTAAGCTGTTATCTTTCCTACTCTGAACCCAAAACTGTTGAAGAAGCTCTCGCTGATCATGACTGGGTCACAGCCATGCAAGAGAAACTCAACGAGTTTAAAAGAAACGAAGTATGGTCATTAGTTGATCGTCCTACGCATCAAGGAGTGATTGATGTAAAATGGGTGTTTAGGAATAAGAAGGATGAAAATGCTGAAGTAATCAGAAACAAGGCAAGATTAGTTGCCAAAGGTTACTGTCAACAAGAAGGGATAGACTATGATGAGACCTACGCACCAGTGGCAAGACTAGAAGCAATAAGACTGTTTCTAGCATATGCAGCTCATCAAAGGTTCAAAGTCTACCAAATGGACGTGAAGAGTGCTTTCCTCAATGGAATTCTTGGTGAAGAAGTTTACGTTGAACAACCACCAGGTTTTGAGGAAGCTGGTCCAGAGAAAGTTTACAAACTGCATAAAGCAGTATACGGTTTGAAACAAGCTCCCAGAGCTTGGTATGAAACGTTGTCTACGTTCCTACTGCATTCTGGTTTTAAAAGGGGATCGGTCGACAGAACTTTATTCACTTTCAAGTACAAGGATGATATACTTCTTGTGCAAATTTATGTTGATGACATTATCTTTGGATCTAGGTCAAAATTCGTGACAGGTTCGGAGAACTCATGAAGGATAAGTACAAAATGTCGATGATGGGGGAGATGAACTTCTTCCTCGGTCTGCAGGTCAAGCAATCTACGGATGGCATCTTCATTTGTCAATCTAAGTATGCTAACGAGCTGGCAACCAAATTCGGTGTCCAGGATAGCAGACCACTGAAGATTCCAATGATGGCAAATGGAAAGATGAATCCAGATTCTGAAGGGAAACCTGCCAACATAACTTTGTATAGATGAATTATTGGTTCTTTACTTTATCTTACTGCAAGTCGACCTCATATTTCTTTTGCAGTTGGAATATGTGCTCGGTATCAAGCTAATCCAAAGGAATCTCATCTAGAAGCCGCCAAGAAAATCCTTAGATATGTCAAGGGAACTGTAAACTTCGGGTTATGGTATCCTTGTGATGATAATTTTGAACTAACTAGCTATGCAAATGCAGATTATGGAGGATGCAAACTGGATAGAAAGTCCACTTCAGGGACCTGTCAGTTTCTTGGAAGCAAGTTGATCTCTTGGTTTTCAAAGAAGCAAACTTCAGTTGCTACTTCAACAACATAAGCTGAGTACATGGCAACAGGAAGCTGTTGCGCGCAAATTCTTTGGTTAAAACAACAACTCAAAGATTATGGTGTCACAGTTCGAAAAGTTCCCATCTTTTGTGACAACACAAGCGCCATAGCACTCACTGTGAATCCTGTCTACCACACCAGATGCAAGCATATCCACATAAGGCATCATTTCATCAGAGATCACGTGGAAAAACAAGATATAACAGTTGAGAAAATCCATACTGACATTCAAAGAGCCGATATTCTGACGAAACCTCTCATGGAAGAGAGATTCAACATGCTATGTGGAAAGCTTGGAATGCTCAGAATGGATACACAGTCTAAGTCAGAAGATGAATGCAGTTCGCTAACACAGGTCAGCCAAGAGCAGACTGACTTGGAAACTGCATGCTGACAAATGCAGTTCGCTAACACAGGCCAGCCAAGAGCAGACTGACTTGAAAACTGCATGCTAACAAAAGCAGTTCACTAGAGCAGTACGCTAGCACAGGTCACCAGAGAGGAAACTGACTTGATAAGCTGCAGCTCAAATGGAAGCAGCTCACGACACGCAGCTCGAAGTCACGAACTACGTTGAAAGTCAAAATTACTGGCCTACCTTTAAGGGGGAACTGGAGATACCGTATCAATCTCCATTTAATTCATTACAGAGTTCATAACTTTATTTCCAATCCTAATCCTTTCAAAAATCTTTTTCAAATCTTTTACTGTTACGTATTTGAAAAGTTTTTCACGAAAATCAAGGGATTACAGTCAATCTCAGAAGGAAAAAGAAGAGAGAAGAAGCGCGTGAAACACACTGTATGAAGCGCGTGAAACTTACTCTCCACTGAGATTTGTCTATAAAGTCTTAACCGTGGAGAAAATTCTATAAATAGAGAGAATCATTTGAACTCTTTACGCATTTCTTGAAATCCTTAAAATCTAGTTTCAAATTCTCTCTCGCTTCTCTTCAAAATTTCTCAAATTCCTTACCCTCTCTACAAAATGTCTATAGAATCACTAAGTGCTCAAGTGAAGAAAGCAACACCTCTCATTTTCTTGGAGAAAGTAGCTGTGCTGGACACGTACGGCTACAGAGGCTTGAACCCGATGATTGAGACTATCACCCAATGTGATGGTTTCTTCAACATCATCACACAACATCCTCAAGTGACGCTGCAAATGAACGTCGCCTATCTACTATGTTCTCTGGAATCGGTGGCCGGAGATCCCGCCACGGCGACCTTTCTAGTCAACGATGAGGAAGAACAGCGTCATCTTCTTCCACTCGTCCTTCAGACCTACAGGCTGACGGATGCAGGAGCCATCACAACAATTGACGACGTGCCCATGGACACAGTCAATGATGTGTATCAGCAGGCCTTATTCGAGCCCAAGAAGGTTTACGATCAAAGAACCTTCAACCGCCACGACTTGAAGTCTGAGTACAGACTCCTCTTCGAGTTCGTCCACAACGTATTCTTTTCTTATCTAGGGTCGAATAAAGCAGTCACACTACTGAAGTTCAAGCTGCTAACCGCGGTAATGAAGCAGTTACATGTTAACTGGGCAAGGGTGCTAGTTAACCTGTTCATCAAAGAGGCAGCAGAGCAACCTGCCAGGATAAAGGCCAACATGCAGCTTCGACATGGCACGAAGCTTTCGATCATCCTGCAGAGAACACTTACTAACAGGTTGTGGCCTGTCTGCATCGGATTTCCTGAGGACAAGCTGGTTCCTCACACCTGCAACCAGTTGATCATGATACTTGGCATTCTGCCACACAAGATCAACAAAGCAAGCGGTGTAGCCAAGCGTTTGCTCACCGAAATACGTGACTCAAAGGAAGAAGGAGATGAAAGTGAAGAGGGAAGTGAAGATGAAGAAGAAAGCTGTGAAGATGCTGAAATAGTCCGTAAAGGAAAACGGAAAATGACGGATCAACCATCTGCGCCCTCACAAAAGCGCATCACTCGATCGACAGCAGCAACCTTCGTGGAGGCATATATCACACCTGCAAGTGAAATGCAATTTGCTCCTCCACAGGTTGATGTGAAACCTGCTGGCGACCAATCCACTCCAGCCTCCCCACCCAAAGCTCAGGACAAGGCCCAAGGCTCCACAGCTCCTAACTCAGCAGCTTTCCCATCCTCTTTCAACAGCTCAGTAGCTGTTGACAAGATGTTATCCTTCTTTAATACCGAATTTCTTAAAATGTCTCGAAGGCTTAACATTTTGGAGCTGGAAAGCAAGCTGTACATTGATGAAAAGTTTGCAGCTCTGCAAGCTGAGAATGCCAAGCTGTGGGAGTTCATCAAAACTCACATTGGTAAGGATACACATGGGCAGCTCGCAAAGGACAAAGAACAGTCCAGCTAGGTGGAATGCTGTGAAGTTCAAAAAGTGTGGAAACTGCAAAATCAGAAACTGTGGATAAGTCACAGTTCACATGGGAAGTGTCATGGACGACCTGTATCAGTCTCCATGTTTTTAAATCATATTTTTATATGCAATGATGTGCGTCTAAAATTATTTCTATCGTTTTAATATATATAACATAATTTCTGCTTCACATAGTCAATTCATGCCCTATCAATCATTTTTTTTATTTATTGAAGCATGTATTTTGTTATTTATTGAAATCATTGTTAAGGATATTCTGACACAACTCTATACATTCGAAATTTGCTTTCCTTGAATGCCTAAAAGCGCATGCACAGTGTCATATCAGCATTAAATGCGAGGCGACAGGTTGAGTGTAGGGGTTATGCGAGTAGGCTTCACTAACCTCCCCACGCGCCCACTACTTCACAGATTTCTAGGGTTTTAATCCTATCCGTTGAACGATTGAGTTACCTCAATCTCAACCGCTCATCCTATCCTATATATATACTCATAACTGTGAATCGTCTTCATCACTTGAATTCTCAATTATTCCGCCATTTTTCTTCTGCAACTTCCTTCGTCCGAAAAACTCGAAGCTCTAAGTTCACTAATATTTCTCTTACAATGGCAGGAGAATCCACCTCTTACAATCTTCCCATCACGACGGAATAAAAGATACAATATATGCAGCAGTACATTCTCACGGAGCCCTCAGCAAATCTTTCTACGTACGGTTACGCCGGTCTCGACGAGATGTACGCCTCCATTAAAGCTGCGGAAGGGTTCTACAAGATTATTACTCACGAGCCTCAATTCTGGCTTCCGCAACAAGTAGCGATGTTCATTCTCTCCTACTTTTGCACGGAAGATGTCGACTCTGCCGCCTTCCATCTTCCGTTGCCCAACCAGCCCGACGAGCCCATTTCTATTTTGCAGCTTATTTATCAAACATACGGGATCGCAGATTTGGGATCTGTCGATATCCTGTATCACAAGACCTCAGGTCTCATTTTGGAGGTTTCAGATGCCGATCTGGAAGCTGTGTACCAGAAAGCTCTCATGCAACCTGCAGTCAAATACGATGGCAAGAGGTTCTCACGACCTCTGCTGAAACCTGCATACAAAGCCCTCTTTGACTTTGTCCACAAAGTCTTCCTTGGTTACTCGGGTAACCATGACGCTGTCACTCCAGCGAAATTCAAAGTGATGACTGCAATCGTGCAGGGTCTGGATGTAAACTGGGCTAGATTTCTACTCGAGCTGATAAATGAGGAGATCAAGTAGCTCTCGATCACTTTCAATGGTGACGAGATGACCGAGTTCCGCATTGCCCGCAACCTGCGATTGGGCACCAAAATTTGCTCTCTCATTCAAGGTCTCCACCCCAACCTTCATTGGAATGGACGGACGCCTTTCAACAAAGAGAAGGTCCCCAAGGACCAAAAGCAGCTCGAACTGATCATTGGCGTCGACGGCACAGTTTTCGCCAAGTACGACGACTCAGTCAAACCCTATCTGTACGAGATGGGAAGGTCCAACCCAACCTGGGTACCTCCAAATCAGAGAGACCACAGGAAGAAGAGGCAGCTCGCCCCCAGCAAACAACTTGATCGACCTATCAAGTCTGTGAGAATTAAATCGCCCACTCCTATCTCACGCAGGTTACACATGGAGTTTGCTGAGATAGAAGTTCAGCCGCAACCTGTTCGCTCAATCTTTCCCTCACACAAAGACATCACCGAACAGATTGCCGCACAGCTCTCCATTCCCATTCCTTCAGTTCGCCAAACCTCTGACGAACAGGTTCTGGACCAAGCTGGTCAGAGTCAATCTGTGTTCCAACCTGCGGATGACACAGATTTTGAGGAAAATAATCCCGACTCTATAATCATCATCCACCAGCCGTCCGGTGAAACCTCTCATCATCACAGCTCTCCTCCCGAGCTTGACATCAACATCATACTTTCTTCAGACGATGATGATGTACAGGAAGAGCCTGTGAAAACTGCAGCTGCCATGCTGGTCAACTCCATTGAAATTAACGCTGAGAAGACTGTCATGGAGTCCTTTCCCGGAATTGACCTAACTCCAGAGACCAGGCAGATGGCATTCAGGCTGCGTACGTTGCTCGATGGGAAGGACAAGTCTTACTGCGACTTGAAGTCGATCTTTCCCATTTCTTCCATCGAACAACTGGAGATTGAAGAACACACCCTGGGGAAGTATTTCGGATATGCTTCAATTCCTGAAGCTCGCGATTGCTTCAAGAAGTTCATCCTCTCTAGGATGAAGAGAGAGGCCAGGGCTCTCAACATTGATCTGAAACCTTTTTATAATCATGATCGCAGTTTGTATAATTTCAGGTCTCCAGATGATGCAGATTTCAGTCCAATTCCCTCTCCCACCAGGCACAGCGAAGATACAGAGTCAGACCACGATCGTATACCGGTCTACTCTGTCGCACAAACTGGCACTCCTCTCACTGTGATGCAAGAAGAATTGAAAAAGCTCATCACTGAGTAGGTTGCCAAGGTGAAAGCAACAGAGGTAGAAGAGCACCTGAAGATTGCCAATCAAATCGAGGCAATGGACAATGCTACTTCTGCTCTGCTTGGCCAATATAAAAGAGGAAATGCCCACAGTCATTAAGGAAACTGTGGCCCGACAGTTCGCAACCTTCATCTCAACCCAACTGAAAGACGAGACGGATAAGCTACTCCCACAACAGCTATCCGACATGAAGGTTGCCTCCCAATCTTCCATCGATGGCTTGAACTTTGAGTTTGAGCAACTCAACCAGCTTGTACACGACTTCACTACGAAGCTCACTCAAACCACTTCAAGCTCATTGAAGAAAGAGGAGGAGATGCAAGGGAACATCAACTCCCTCCTGCAGTTCAAGGAGAAGATCTGCACCGACCTGTCCTTACTTTCCGACAAGCAAGCCTCCCTCAACACCCTTGTTCAGAACCTCATCGATGATAATGCCGAAAAGGGGGAAGGAAAGGCAAACGCACAACTGCTAAAGGGAAAGGCAAGGAGAAACAGGTCACTCAAAGCCGAGGCACAGGTCGCACTTCTCAACCTGTGATGCTAACCGAACCTGCTCAGCCCGCGACAACTGCCCCTCAACCTGCTGCCGCCAAGCTGTCTGAAGAAGAGAAAGCACAGTGTGAAGCCACTCTCATCCGGCTCATGGCAGAAGCTGGATACACTGCTGAAGACTGTGTAAATGAAGGCAAGCAGAAATTGTTCCTGGCAGAACTGAAGAAACAAAAAGCGAAAGACAAAGCTCGCGTGGCAAGCTTTAAAGGTCTTCAAAGCTGCAAGGACCAAGCTGACAAAAGAGAGCCAATTGACTTAGCTACCAGTGGAAGATCAGCCGCTATGGGACGAGTTCCTTAACCAGTTTATTTTACATCACTACTGGTTACAGGTTGATGCTCGCTATACCGGTGATACCAAGACGGCCTTCTATAACTGGATGCAATCTTTCCCAGACCGCGAATTCATCAAGAGGGTCAGGGAGAGAGCTGCAAAAGAGAAGGTCACGCTCAATCCGCCAAAGATTGAGACCTTCCAACCTCCCACTGTCTGCGGCACTGACACTCCAGATATCAACAGAATCAATACCTTCATTAGGAGTATCGCAGCTCAGTATGGCTGCAAGACTACAGGGTGCGACGAGTACAAGTCGATTCGCGACAGCATCTATGCAGCCATGGGAACCGTAAGCTTGGACAAAATAGCTGAAGAAAGGTTCAAGACTGTGAGGAGTTAAACTGATCAACTTCATTTATTTTTGTATCAATCTTGTAATCTGTGAATATCAATTTAGTTGATACTATAAATGAAAATGATCACCTTTAATTCCTGACGACAATATCTCTTTGTCCAGGCATGTGCATGATATGCTTTAAATTTTCTAACACTTATTCTCATGCAGCTGGCTGGACATCAAATCTTTCAAAACCTCTAAGCTAAAATGTAAAGTGTGGGTTTCGGCATTATCAAAAAGGGGGAAATTGTTGGGAACCCTTTGAAACTTAGTTTTGATAATGTTATTAGAAACCACACTTAGACATATGTTTTTAATTAGAACAGGCTGATCTCCGTGTTCAGAATCAGTCAAGTCTAAACCGGACAGGTTGCTATGTAAAGGTCAAGGTTGGTAGTGCAACCTTGTACCTAGTCTACTCAAACCTGTCACACTGTTCCATTATGTAACCTGTCTATGTAACCTGCCCCTACAATACTCGAAGATCTCACGCGAAGGTTACAGAAGATCGAAGACTGTTCGAGGTATAGGAAGCGCAACCTGTGAAGGCCAACCTGAGCTATGGTGATGAAACCTGCTCTCACTCAACGACAAGAATTGTGTCAGCGTACGGAATCTGCAAATCCTGACACACTTCCAACGGCTCTATTTCAAACGCTTCTCTATAAATACCTCAACATATTCCAGATTGAAACACGGGAAAATCAATACTCAAGCAAAAACGCTGCAGAAATCTCAAGCTGAAAATATTCAAATCAACACTCGAAATTACTAGAGTTTTCCCAAGTGTTGATCATTGTAGATTTCTTATCTATCTGGAATCAGTCTTACTAGAACACATCACACACACTCTCACTACCATCAAAGTAGAAATACTAGTGTAGTTGATCGAGTTGTATTCCTTACGTCGACAGCTAGTTAAAGCTTTCAAGTTTGGATAGTAGCACTAGTCATTTAGTGTTAGTAAGTCTGTATGCAAAGTTGTATGTAAGTTAGAAGAGACGCGACTCTAGAAACGTGCTAGATTCAGTCTAGAAGAAAGACTTGAATTTGGACTGGACCTCCACCAGTGTTAAAAGAGTTAAAAAATCTCTAGTTAAGGGATTACAGATTCGACGGGATCTGGCATGGACGTAGGAGCTGTTTACTCCGAACCACGATAAAAACTCCTCGTGTTTCTCTGTTCTTATCATCTGTTTTCACACAGTTTGCATGCTCACAACCTGCACATTTGTAACCTGTCTTGCATGTGTACTATCTTTGAAAACTGTTTCTGAAAACTTGTCTTTGAAAACTGTTAGCAAACCTTTCCACCAAACTTCCGCACGCAGATTAGTTTTGCAAGCTCAGCAGCTTACTGATTGAGCTGGAAAAACTAAGCTGCTCTGATAAACTTGAGTGAGGACTCAGTTCAGATCAAATTGTTTTGAAAATTCAAAACCGTTGGCTAATTGGTGTATTCCCCCCCCATACACCAATATCTACTTATCGGGACCTACAATAACAAAGACGAGTCAAACAATAAATTTAAAACATTTATTTGTCGATGACTAGTCAAAATTCAACAATATTATATATAAATTTATATCATACAATGTACAACATAGTTCATAATGTCGTTTTGATATTATTGAATATAGCGGAAGCATAATATTTTCATATAATTGACCACCTGAAAAATATATGACTAACGGTAATCATTTGGGTCAAAACTTGAAAAAGAGATCCTATAGGTCCACGTCTTCCACCAGCTCTCGCCTTTTTCTTGAAAACATTTAAAAGTATTTTAGCTGAGTGTTTGAACACTCAGTGGGTATCACCATACAATTTTCGTCCATACAATATCTATAAGCAATAAATCATGTTTGACCATTCATAAAATAACTGTAAGCTCATACTGTAGTGGAGACAGACCTTATGTGATCACATAAATTATATTATGTAAACTGTAATCGGAATTCCTCTGTACAGGTCATGTCAAATCCACATGAGCAGTAAAATCAATACGTAATTGAATACTGAATAAAATATTGTAAAACATATTTCATAATTTTTGTAAATAAAAACCCACCTCGTAGTTGAGACACAAGTAAAGGTCTTGTACAGTTAATTCGACTCTTCCAGAACTTGGCTTACAATGCAAAACTATTCCTTAAATAATGTCATAAGGTGAGAGCTTCACTTGGTACCATAATCTTATTATTATTACACTAGTCAGTAGACCTCTGTATCATCCCAGAATTTAAGATCACAAAGCAAACCACTTCTAGTTAGTATTAAGTTAGTTGCCATCCAATTCTATATTCTCTGCTTTTCTGTTACTACACACAACTTAATCAAATAAAATAACTCTTTCATTTATTTTTAGCTTATTATTTAAGTGGATTAAAAGACTAATTCCAAAAAGTATTTTTAATCCCACTACGTCAATTTATCTAAATTGATTAAAAGCCATTTTCTTTTAATTATAAAATCCAACCAACCTTTAGCCCACTTATGCAATTAGAAGATCAACTCTTTGGTCACACTCTTAACTTATTATAACTCATGTTCTTCTATAGAATATCAATAATTGATGAATTCAAGGAAGATTATGATCGACATGTTGAATGGTTAAATCTAAATCAGACATTGAAGTCAAGGTAAGGACTTACTGAAATGAGGGTTTAGAAATTGAAGGAGAGCCGATTGCCTGAGAGCTTAGTGGTGAAGGCATAAACTTGTAAGGTTTATTCGTCTAATTGAAAAACTAATTCAACAGGATCTATGTTTTTAGAAGGATAATGAAACTGAAGAATTATTACAAGAAAGGAGGATGGTTGACCTGAAAGAGATAGTTGCTCGAATATGGTTCTTGAGCTTTCGCAGTAGCGATTTTGAGGGTGAAAGTAGAAAAGGGATTTTTTTGGAGACTATATATTGGGAGATAAATAATAATATGGGGGAATTTGTGAAGGAAGAATATCTTAAAGAAAATTGGTATTTTCTGGAAGTAACACGTGTTGGAATGTTGGAGACGTGGAAAGAGTAGAGAGGAATTGAGTGAATCGTATGATCCCCATTAGTATATATGGTGACTAAGGGTTTTGACAAAAATCTTAAACTAATTAGTTATGCAAATATTTAAGTTAATCATCAATATGACTTGTGGGCTTCCAATTATGTTAAATAATAAGGCTCCGTTCGGTAGGGTAGATGAAGCATGATAGGATTAGTTATCCTACATCATCTAACGGTTTGGTAGCTTAAAGTCCTAAACTAAGGGGTCCTGGATAAAGAAGTGGTCCGCTCTTATTACACTATTTTCCCATGTTAAATAAACTCACGAAATTGGTCGGATAAGCAAAACAGTAACCCGTGTTATTCTTCTTCTTTCCATTCTACCCTTTCTCAAAATTTGGAAGGCTGCATAAAAGAAATTTATTTTATTATTTATTAAAAAAACTGAAATTTTAAATAATAAATTAATTAATTATTTGTAATAAATAATTAAATAAAATATTAAATAATTAAATAAAAATGAAAATTATTTTTAATAAATGATAAAATAAATTATGTTTAAATAATTTTTTTAATAATTATAAATAATAATTATAAAATTTTAATTATTATAAATAATATTTATAATTATTATAAATAATGATTACTGAGTATTTATTAATAAATATTTATTAATTAATACAGAGTATTTATTTTATTATTTATAATTAATTTTAAATTCTAATACTTATTTATTATTTTACTTGAAAGTCTAGTAAATTGGAGAAGGGTGATATTGTCATTGTGTATTCTAATCCAAAGTTATATGTTTTCCACCAAACAACATTTTAAGTTATCTTACTTTTTGTTTCACTCTACCAAACACAAAAATAGATTAATTAACCTACCACTATTCATATGACTCATCATGGGTTTATTAATCATGTTAGATCCTAACACCCTTACTGAACGCATCCTAAGAAGACTAATAATCCTAGCCCATCTTCTCTAATTTGGGCTTCCTATGAATTCACCGTTTAGAATCTATTTTTCTTTTTTAATATATAAAGTGGAGTCGTGGACCACTAATTTATAAATTAACTAATTATATTTATGTAATTGGCCCAAATGTCTTCAAAGCCCCGTTATAATTATTGGGATGTTACAATTACTCATTCAGAAAAATGGAAAATTGCATATGAAAGCATAACTTTTTATCCAAATTGAAACTACAATACCACTTTCGATCATTGGCATTTCGGTACCCAATTTGTTGATTTGTTGCAATTGAGATCGCCATCAATTTATATCTTTAGGTTCAAGTGGGATTTGGCTTCTTCTTCTTCTTCTTCTTTAATGATTTTCAAGAGTTGTTTTTTATTATTATTATTAAAAAAAAATCTTCTTCTTCCCCTTTAATGATTTTCAAGAGTTATTTTATTTTTTTATTATTATTATTATTATTATTATTATTATTATTATTATTATTATTATTATTATTATTTATCAGAAAATAAAACTTTTTATAAATCAAGAGTGTTGTTTTGTTGGGACTTTTGTAGTGAAGTAGTAATGCACTATTCTTGGTGAATTTGATACGTAAAGTGTATGTATGACTTAGCGTGATACTACTCAAACTAATATAATTAATCAAATACTCTCTCGTTTACAATAAGTTCTTTTTTTATTTTTTATTTTTTATTGGGGTGTCTTATTTATCCAGAGCTATTTCCCAATAATAAAATAATTAGAGAGTTATTATATTAATTAAACTAACTTATTAATCTAATCTATCCATTCCTTATCTACTAAATTGGTAGAGGCATGTGGTGTGGTTTTTGTCGATTTACCATATTTAAATTTATTCCGATACTACCTTCGTCACATGGTATTAATCTCATTTAGATGATCACGATAACTAAAGGGGATTGAAACGGACGAAAATAAAAATTAGACTAATACAATGGGACGGAGGGAGTAATATTAGGGATTGTTGGGAACCCTTCAATAGTTTTGATAATGTTGTTAGAAACCACACTTAGTCAATAGAAGTCAAATGGAACAGACTGATCCGTGTTTGAATCAGTCAAGCTCAACTAAAACAGGTTGCTATGTAAAGGTCAAGGTTGGAAGTGCAACCTTGTACCTAATCTACTCAAACCTGTCATATTGTTCCACTATGTAATCTGTCTATGTAACCTGTCCTAATCATACTTGAAGATCTCATTCAAAGGTTACAGAGACTGAAGATAGATAGAGGTATAGGAAGCTCGACCTGCAAAGTCCAACCTGAGCTGTGACTGAGGAACCTGTCCTCAACTCAACGACTAATTATGTCAGTATACGGCTCTGCTCATCCTGACACACACAACGGCTCTATTTCAAATACTTCTCTATAAATACCTCAAGACGTTCAAGAAAGAAAATACGGGAAACTCAAATTACAAGCTGAAACGCTGCAGAAATCTCAAGCCAAATATACTCACAATCAACACTCGAAATTACTAGAGCTTTCCTAAGTGTTGATCTTTGAAGATTTCTATTCTTTCTAGAATTTGTCTTACTAGAACACAATTTACACTCTCACTACCACCATTGCTGATATTCAGTGTAGTTGATAGAGTCGTATCTCAAACGGTGATAGCTCTTCACAGCTTTCCAGTTTGATTATTAGTGCTAGCCGTTCAGGATTAGTAAGATTGTATGTAAGTTTGTATGTAAAGTTAGAAGAGTCACGACTCAAAATTCGTGCTAGATTCAGTCTAAAGAGAGACTTAAATTTGGACTGGAACCTCCACCAGTGTTAAAAAGGAGCGAAAGATCTCA
>LSBG02000220.1:5000-17576 GCA_001642375.2 Mentha longifolia
ACTATAGAGAACTCTAGAGATGTGAATCATACCTTCGCTAATGCCCTTACTACTGGGTTCTGTCCCAATGAAAGTGATTTCCCTGATTTACCATCTAAAAAGCTCAAACGTAGCCTGCTCTCTTTCTCTGCGATCACTTCCGTACCATGTCCAGTGTTGAATTTCATTACCTTAGCCGGCCTCTTGCTTTAGCATGATTTCGGGATGCCTATTTGATTCAATTCCAAACATGGTTTTAACTGCCCTTCCTTATCATTAGAGTCAGATTTCTTGACTTCTGACTTCTTATCGCCTCTTGACAGACCGTCCCTCAATGTTCGCCTTCTGTATGGACTCGTCATCTGATCCTGCAGATTGAAAGAGTAATCCGAAGAGCTGGACGCCAGTAGTCTTCCAGTAAACTTTACGGAAAGAGGTTAGAACGCTTAAAGTGAGAGAATGGATTTCAAAGCCTGCATTCGCTGCCATTGACTCGAGCACAAGAACCAAGACTGCCATGCTTCCTGCTGTCCCTATTTGACTGACTTTGAAGCCCATAGGTTTTTCAAGGTTGAAGGTAATTGATTGCTTGGGATCCATTGGCTGGTTCAAATTCAATATGGATGGTGCTTCCAAGAGGAACCAAGACTTGCATGGTGCTGCCATGGGACATTCTGCTAAGTCGGGTGCTGGTGGCCTTCTCCGAAACTGTTCAGGAACATGGATCTGTGGGTATACCTGCAAATATCTTTCTCGTAGAGCCATCACGTAAAGGGACTTTTTGCTCCCGTTAAAGGAAGTGATCTTACTCTTGAAGAACAGACTGATCGAAAGCAAGGCAACTTCTCTGATTCGATGTGCCATGTTTTCTTATCTTTATCTTCTAGCCGCCCCTAGTCAAGAGGTACTGACCATTGGTTCTCGCGTGCCCCAGTTAACGATAGCCTCGGGTAGACTGCGGATCTTGAAAGAGAGCATTCGGTAGGGCTGCCTCATTTTCTTGGTATTCAAGTCTTCAATCTGTGAGGATTCTTCATCTACGCAAAGATGAATTACGGCTTATTCGACCGAATCAATCTACTATAATATAATAAGGATAAGGCAATACAGTAAGAAAGGAAAGCATGTGAGTTTTTGGGATAGGCTCACTCCTTTTTAGCCATTGGAAAGTTATCTTCTCGATGACGGGCCAGGCATTTCAAGCCCTGGAGAAGGCTACAGCTAATAGTTATGCTGTCCCTCGATAGTAGGGCATATTCTCTATGGATGGGATGGGAGCGGTCCAGACGAGCTTACTTCGATGGAGTTGCAGGCCCAAGGCCAGTTCCTTCTACAAGCGAGCCAGTTTCAGTTCCAATTCGAGTGATAAGGGCGTAGAAAGATTCATCAAATAAATAGGAAATCTTCTTGGGCAAGCCCGTATATACCTCTTTCTTTGGAAAGCCAGAAAGGGCGGCAGGATAAAGCGGTGGGATAGAGGGGTAAAGGTCAGGAGTATTTGCAGTTAGCTTGGAGGATGTGGGCTCAGAACCTTTTTTCTAATAGCATAGGATATGATCACAAGTGAAATGGGCACCAAGATCAAATTCAATCGAGTACTCCTCTCCAACCAGTCGAGTTGCTTTCCCTAAGGGTTAACTTTATTTAATATTTAATGGGATTGGATAGGCTGCTTCCAGCCAGAAGCACATTAGGCGGGCATCGAAAGTTTATCAAGCACTGCACCGGATAATCCGAGTAGGCTGCACATGAATAGGCTCTTAGATGCGGCATTATCGCCATTGATGGAGAATAAGCGCTCTTGGAGGATATATATATATATACCATGAAAGGAGAAGATGTGAACACAGGCAAAAACTCATCCTTCACTGAGAAAGGGAGCGGAGTCACCTCCGGATTCAATTAAATGATTTGGGAGCTCATACCCGGAGAGACTAAGACCTACCCTACTTTGGTTATCCGCTTTCATGCTACCATTGAGCGGACTTTATTATAAATAAGAAGAGAGATATCTATCGGATTGGTATTCACCGAGTCCTATCATTTTCATTCTTTACGTCCTGCTAAACTCATCTTAGTAGCGGATGGTAAAGCCTTTTGGGCTAAGATCGCTTTGAGCATAATTGGATATAGAAAAAAGGTTCATATTCCTGCCTGGTGCCTGGTTATCAAGCACCTTCGGTGAAAGAAAGGTGCCATAAATTCATTAATAGAAGAGAGACAGTCTCGTGACTGCTGACGAGGAAAGACAAAGCTTTCTCTTTTCATTCGAGTAAGCTTCACCTCTTCCAATTCGTTTTCATTGGGAGGGAAGATATAGATACAAAGGTAAGCACGAACGGAAGTATTCGAAAGAGCTATTTAGCTGAAAACTCTATAGCTAAATGACTCTATCATAGAAGCCATTACTGACTTAATCTGGGAGGGCTAAAGGCTTAGTAATAGTAAGCTTCTCAACCCTGGTAAGGGTTTACTTCGTCCCAGGCCAGGTCGTTGGAGCATTTGATATCATTTTAACACAACTAGTATCATAAGTACTACTAAATGTCCTAGTCACAGGCTTATTACCAGTTAACGTTAAAAAGAGTTGAAATAGATGGTGTGAGAAAGGAATTTTTAGCATGATGGGTGTGTTGATTTTGAAAAGTTCTGTTAGGTTCTTAGTAGCAATCGGCGACCTTTTCTTCTTTTACTTCACATAGCTTTTCGTCTCTTTGATAGCTGGAAGTTCTCCAAAAGTATGAAAAGCTGGAGGACTTTGTACCATCCATTCCGGTGTGGTTGGATTCTGTTCAACAGCCCAAGGACTTGGAGCACATCTTTTGTTCTTTCCACTGCTTGAAGTGATTGTTACGACCACGAAGAAACGACAAATCCCAACTACGGATATATAAGAGCCAAAACTGCTAAGGGCATTCCATCCAGCGTAAGCATCTGGATAATCTGGAATGCGACGTGGCATACCCGAAAGCCCTAAGAAATGCATAGGAAAGAAGGTCAGATTAACCCCGAAAAAAGTGATCCAAAAATGGATTTGACCTAAAGTTTCAGGGTATGTCCGACCAAAGATTTTACCTACCCAATAGTGAAATCCTGCAAATAAAGCAAAAACGGCTCCCATAGAAAGTACATAATGGAAATGTGCAACCACATAATAAGTATCATGTAGAGCAATGTCTAGCCCAGAATTTGCCAAAACTATTCCCGTGAGTCCTCCTATGGTGAACAAAAAGATGAACCCTACAGCAAATAACATGGGTGTTTTGTATTGTATCGAACCCCCCCACATGGTAGCGATCCAACTAAAGATTTTGATTCCAGTGGGGACAGCTATAATCATGGTAGCTGCGGTGAAGTAGGCACGGGTATCAACGTCTAAGCCCACAGTAAACATATGATGAGCCCAAACAAGAAATCCAAGGACGCCTATACTGATCATGGCATAAACCATGCCTAGATACCCGAAAACCGGTTTTCCCGAAAAAGTGGAAACGATATGACTTATGATACCGGATCCAGGCAGAATGAGGATGTAAACTTCAGGGTGCTTCTCTCTTCTACTAATATAAGCGGATGAATAGAAGAAAGGTGGACTATATCATCAACTTATTCCATTTGTCTAGGAAAGCTAGCCATGCTTTATGGTGAATACTGTCAGGTTTAAATGCTTTGAGATCGTAAAGACTGTAATATTCCTCAATAAGGAAGAATCGTCGTGATTTATGACTTCGGAAAGTATTTGATTTAAAGTAATCTAGCATCATGATAACATCTTTTCGACTTTGTATAGACCATTGATAGTAACCATTTTGACTACTATCAAAGTAGAGACTTCCTCCAAATACTACCTTATAAGACTCTACATCTTGTAGAAGTTTATTAGTTACTCGAATACAATACTTAGTTGAGGTAGTCCATGCTTCATAGCTATAGTAATAGTACCATCAGCATCAAAGAATCCTGCAAACAAATTTGATTGAGCATCTAGTGGAATAGGTAGAATTACGGGGATTTCCAGTACTTGACAGACACGATGTAGTTGAAGTAGTCGTGCTGAATGTCGAATATGACCATTTATACAATTCATTAGTTTAATCATACCAAGGTGATTATGTAGTCGATAACGATAAGCTTTAGCACCTGCTCGCATTTTATTTTAATACTTCCACCAAGCATATGTTGGATATATCGTAGTAGTGGTAGATCTTCAAGTCCCATAGTAATTTCAAGAGAAGTATATCCTTTTTTACTAACTTGAATACTTCCATCACCATCGATAATTCCAGCTAGCCACTCACAGAAGGATTTAGGATAAGTTGTTGCGCGTGTAGTCTCTGAGGTTCCTACTAGACTGCTTTTATGTCGTTAGTTACCTGCTGATTGTGTCTTAGATACCCCATTTTAACTAGATCGGGGCCGCAAACCAATGTCGTTCTCGTCTCAATCTCAACTCTCGTTCTCAACGCCGATCACCTAAAGGGCCACTCATTTTCTGAGCGTGGCCCTTGCTAGGATTTTTTCAAAAAATGGACTTTCGGGACCTTTATTAAGAAGGTCCAAGGCCATACTAACTATATTGCTGCCCCGACCCTCTTCTGTTAAAGCTTCCAAAATAGCATTATTCCAGGTTTGGGTTCGGTTTAGGTCAGGGAGACTTTGAAGCTTGTCACGGTATTTGGCCTGATTTAAAATCTCAAAGACCTTGTGACGAACCGTGTCGATGCCGATGCCCGTCGTCTCGCACTTACGAGGAAGTTTTCTTTTTTTATGTTTATGTGGGTCATCGTCCGGATCATCCGACCCCGATCCCGCGGCGAATGGCATCAATTGAGAATTAGATCCCCCCGAGAGGGGTTTGCGCTTATCCTCCATATTATTAACTAAATAAAAAACAAATAGGACAAAACTCAGAGTTACTAGAAGAAAGAAAGAGGCATTAGTGAATGAGCAATACAACTTTACAATTTGAAGAGCAAAAAAGGGTACAATGTCAAATTGATCAAGGGGTAGAAAACCACTTATGAACATAGTAGGAGTACCATTAAGCAGACAGTCCCAGCATATAGCGCAATGCGTATTCAGATTTGAATCTGACTTTTAAGAATGTATCTATTTCGATTTTTGTTTCTTTAGTGAATTGTCCTTTTACGGCTTCTAGTAATTCTGGTTTTACAGTAGATATTTCATATTGAGCAAAGGCGGCTCCCACGTGAACCCTACAATCACCACCAATCCGAGAACTTAGTAGTCCTCATCCTCCTCAAACCGATAGTTGCTAAGGTCTCGGTCTTTGACCTTGTCTGCATAAATCCGAGTAAGAATCCTACGCGCTCTTTCGAGCATAGGGTTCTCTTGAGGGTTTTGCTCTATTTGGGCCCAGATTTCGGAAAGCCGAGAAAGGCTTTTGTCGGGGTCAATTCCTTCTGCCGTCTTCGTATCGGCGAAGCATTCTTTTATATAAGGGGCAGTCGCCCCCCTTTTCCTGTAATTGATTCTTTAACTTTGTTAAGGAAGACACGGAGTCTGATGTACGTCCGCTCCTTAAATCCCGAGCCATAAACTTGTATTCCTTCTCATCATCCAAAGGTGGATGGTTTTGTTCGTAGATATCACGAACCAATCCTTCGATTTCTCGTTCTCGAACTTCTTGTAGCTCCAGTGTACGTACGGTTCGCTGAGATAGCGCCGGATACTGTTCAGAATTTAGAATAGGAATATAAGGCTCGTCAACGGGATGAAACCCAAGAGGTGGTAAGGGAGCTGGTTGCTCCACCTCAACATCACTTGCTATGGATGGTAAGGAGGGGACAGAAGGAATTGAGTCAGTGGGCACGGGTGATAGGTCCGAAGGGACCGATGGAAAGAACCTCCACTGGGAGTTACTTGGCCCAGCCGCATCCATACAATAGGCTATATGAAAAATATGAATAGGAGCGAGTGCTAAACACGCTATGGTACAAAAGAAAAAAAAAGAATAGAAAAAGAAAGGACTATAGGAATACCAATAGGTACGATGCCGCAATAAACAAAAAGAGAATGAAAGAAGAAAAGCAAAAAGGATACACCTCAGGTCGTGAGGTAAATCTGAAAAGGGCCATTTAAAACCGAAGAACCGAAAGAGATGCTGGTATAATATTGGGTCTCCCCCTCCAGCAGGATCAAAAAAGGTTGTATTAAAGTTTCGATCAGTTAATAACATGGTAATTGCCCCTGCCAGTACCGGAAGTGATAATAAAAGTGGGAATGCTGTCACTAGAACGGACCAAACAAATAGGGGTGATCTATGCATAGTCATTCCAGGTCCACGCATGTTGGAGATAGTTGTTATAAAATTGATAGAACCTAAAATGGATGAAACACCAGATAGATGAAGACTAGAAATTGCTAAATCAACTGCTCCTCCAGAATGGCTGGTAATACCACTTAAGGGCGGATAGACCGTCCACCCAGTTCCGCTACCCACTTCTACTAAGGCTGAGCTTAATAGGAGCAAGAGACTTGGTGGCAACAACCAGAATGAAATATTATTTAATCGTGGAAATGCCATGTCAGGCGCACCTATCAGAATCGGAACAGACCAATTACCAGATCCACCTATCATCGCCGGCATAACCATAAAAAAGATCATTAAAAAGGCGTGAGCCGTTATTAAAACATTATAAAGTTGATGATTCCCACCAAGAATTTGATCGCCGGGGCGTGCTAATTCCATACGAATCAGTACGGAAAAGCATGTGCCCATCACTCCAGCAATGGCACCGAAGATGAAATATAGAGTCCCTATATCTTTGTGGTTAGTGGAGAAAAGCCATCGAACCAGATTTGTCATAGTTGATTGACTTTATTTGTAAAAAGGTTCCGCTCCCCCCAAAGAAAAAAGGGGAGACTTGCTCTCCCAATGAAGGAAGACCTTTAGGCAAAGGTTGGTTTTTTCCAACCAAGGAAGAAAGAATCACGCTCTGTAGGATTTGAACCTACGACATCGGGTTTTGGAGACCCACGTTCTACCGAACTGAACTAAGAGCGCTTTCTTATCAGAATAGAAAATAATGTAAAGAAAAGATTCTTTTTTTAAAACGAATCCATTTTCATTTTATATGCATATATTCTATAGTTTCATAAAAATGAACGATTCCGCGCAACGCAATTTGAAACGATCTCGGTTGATTTCCCTTCCTTTGTTCGATTCGTGACTTTGGTAACCCGGTTCGCAAAAAGCTACATCCGGGGGGCCATTTCAAATAGGATTTGTCCCGTGCCCCTGTTCCCATCTCCTCGCTTGCTCGATGCTTTTCTTATTCCTCATGTCTTCTGTGTTCGTAAATCCGAATCCATTGAGGATTGCATTAAACCTATGGAAGCCGGATATCCACTCTTCTGGCTTTTGTAAACTAATTTCCAGATCCGGAATAGATAATAGATAAGGTACTCACACGGAACAACTTCTCCCCACTCCACGAGGCCCAACTACCTGGATTTGTCCAATCAAGGGAAGAAAGAAAGGAATAGCAGCAGCTCAGTAACTATCGTAGGTAGAGTCAGAGAAGACCTTCAAAAGATCTTCATTCAAAGATGGGTACTCCTTGGGTCGATCCTGCTATTGGTGCTACCCTTAGATAGAGCGTAAACGCCTTGTAGCTTTCAATGGGTTCCGTTCCTTATATTATAGTCTTCTCATGAGCAGCTATTCCAGTATTCCAGTACTTATGAATGACTTATTGAATTAACTCAAGAACGAGAAAAAGGTAGCTTTCAAGACACGTTTTTTACTCGGAGATTCCATCATGAGAAGGGAAGAAATCCTGGGCTTCGGTCGCTTTTATCCCCCTAAGGTGAATCAATAGCTACAGGGAAACAACAACTACAAGAACAAGGTCTACAACTCTTGGGCTGCATATTCCCTTCCTCTTGCTATAGCTACATTAACTCAAACTAAAGAACAAGAAAGCTAGTTTATAGCTACTGGTTCCCATCCTCTTTGGCAATAGCAGCAAGAACTTATAACAAAGAACTAAAGCAAAAACAAACTACTACTAACTTCTTTCCGAAGAGAAAAGAAAAAACTACAACAAGGTGCGAAGCGAAAGAGCAATTGAATTGCCGACTCTTCTATGACTTTATCCGAGTTACTTCCACTAAGAAATCACACACGGTATCCTCCTTTTGGAACAAGGTAACCCCCTTTTTGACAATACATCCACTTGAGGAAGCTTGCAAGTCAAATCAGGGGGAAGGTATCCCCTATATATAGATAAATACGTACTGTCCTTAACGGCTTCTGTCCGAAAAGGGCATGCCATTATTGTATTGAAGTTTTCGGAACCTGTTGAAAAAGGTTCTTTTACTCCACTTATGTCCAGTCTGAACGAAGAAAGCCAGCAAAAGGCGAGGAAGACGGAAAGCACAGATGCACTCAGAGAAAGCCGGGAATACAGCTTTATTAGCTGTAGGAGAGGACAAAGGAACAAAAGAACGAGAAAATAGACGCTTTTAAGCCACGTTTTGCGTCGGAAATAAGTTGAGTCGTCCCTGAAGTGGAGTGAATCCCCGGCCCTTACTAGGGCATTTCAAGATCGCCATTCATCCACGCTATAGGAATGACTCGTGAAAGTACAAAAGACAGGGAAACTCGTTCCTATTAGGAGCTAATAAATAAAGAAACTGCTCATTTCCCATAGATTGGTTGGAGAAAAGCAAGGCAACGAAGGCAGCTACTTTTTACGTTTTATATAGCCCTAAAAGTGACCTTTGCTATTTTCATTCCTAGATGCCGATTTGAATGTGACTTTTTTGCGTTTCATATAACTGTGAAATGATCAAACTGAATTTCCCTTCCTAGACTTCGATTCAATTTCGAAAAGTTGCATTTCATATAACTGTGAAAGTTGCTAAAAGCGGTAAAACAGTTCCTTGTGAAAACCTCGGGAAAAGTTCTCTAGTTATACCTTCCCGATAAAGATTACTAAGACATGGAAATAAATCTAGCAATTAGTGCCTCCCCATTTCGTCGACCAAGAAGAAATCTGGCAAGCGTTGGATGAACAAAAACCAACTCTAGAACAATTTCGTAGACTCCTGCGAAACCATATAAAAATACAAGACGAGATAGAAATAATTTATATAGATCTAAATAAAAGAGGTCCGGGAGGTTTCCAACGTGAGTTTCTAACCGAAATGTTAGAAAAACGTTATGGAGGGGAAGGCTTGGGATCCATCCTCCGAAGCCTACGTAAAGACAGACACCATTCTGTGTTCTTTCAAGATGTTCTATACGACTTCACTTTTCTTAAAAGAATGGCCTCACAGAAGAAATTTTAAGGAAAATATGGCAGGGTCGCCATCCTTAATGTAATGATGGGATTCCTAATCTTATTCGTTTTCTAAAAAACAAATTGGATTCCATTAAATGGATGGAATGTAGGATAGCAGCTCAAGTCGAATGATGCTATAAATCTTCATTAAAGTCGTATTCTGATCGATGATTTGATAGAAGTAGAAGTATGGACCGGTCTAACGGATGAACCGGAGAGTAGGACTAGACCAAAGAAGGAATGTAGTCTACGGGTCCTTCTCGCAGGGCTAAAGCTTTTGAATTGAAGCCGAACTGGGCTACCCTGCCTGCTGGATAAGGAGACAAAGCTTCTTTTTGGCGTTCATAAGATCCTCAACTCCGAAGTCTGTTAGTAAGTGAAAAATGCCTACCCGATTCAGGCCAAAGCGCTGAAGAGAGTCAAATCGTTTCTTTGGTCCGCGCTTTAGTAGTTCAATGAGGGAAGTAAGACTAAGGGCAAAGTTCCATAAGTTTCCCTTCGCTCTTGGGAAGTTGTCTTTTCGGCTAGTACTTTCTTTTGTCAAAGACCAGGGGAACTAAAGCAGCAATCGGAGGGTTTCTTCCTTTCTTCTGAAGACTACTATAAGTATTCTTTCGGCCTTAAGCAAGGAGTTAAGTTAGTCCGGGCTAATATCTTTCTATATGATATATCCTTACAGTTGCTGTTAAAGAGCTATAAGAGCTATCCAAAGGCTATACCTGCCCCAATTCTCTCCTTTATGACAAGGTCACTCCATGGAATGTTAAGATCATCCACGTAAAAGGTATATTCACTTGAATTAGATGGGAAAAATTGACTTCCATCACCAAACCCAGCATTGGTAGCACTTTGACTAAGCGAAGCGACCAGGCACAAACAAAGCACTGAAAGAAAGCGTGTAATCTTTCTCGTGTTAGAAGCTACCTCTTCGAACAAAGAAAAACGACTCACTTGGCCTGCCTTCAGTCAGACCTGAAAGACTACGAATTCAGATGAGAAAGAGAAAAACGAACTTAAATGCAAAGGGAAGACTACAGAGATCGGGAAAGCCTAGCCAGTCCCTCTTGCTTGGGTCAAGAGTAGTTCCTCTTTTCCTTTCTTTCTTAAAGTCTTGTTGTTAATCTCCTGAAAGAGGTTTGTCAAAAGAACAGCTATCAACTCTTTGACTACATATTCCCATAACCTTTGACAATAGCTTACCTACAGCAATAACTCACTAACCAAGTCAGGGATTCATTCTCGTCTCAGAACCTGAGATCCTTCAATCACTGAGAAAAAAACGGAGCAGAACTAAGAAGCAAAACTCCTAACTCTGAAGCAGATGCCCTACTCTTTCTTCTTCTTTTCCCGAGATCAGGCAAATGAACTCCACTTTACTTCTGCTTTGAATGAGGGAATTCACCCAACCTTGCTTTACGAACAATATCAGTAGTTCTCCTCGGTTTTCACAAGGAACTGTTTTACCGCTTTTAGCAACTTTCACAGTTATATGAAATGCAACTTTTCGAAATTGAATCGAAGTCTAGGAAGGGAAATTCAGTTTGATCATTTCACAGTTATATGAAACGCAAAAAAGTCACATTCAAATCGGCATCTAGGAATGAAAATAGCAAAGGTCACTTTTAGGGCTATATAAAACGTAAAAAGTAGCTGCCTTCGTTGCCTTGCTTTTCTCCAACCAATCTATGGGAAATGAGCAGTTTCTTTATTTATTAGCTCCTAATAGGAACGAGTTTCCCTGTCTTTTGTACTTTCACGAGTCATTCCTATAGCGTGGATGAATGGCGATCTTGAAATGCCCTAGTAAGGGCCGGGGATTCACTCCACTTCAGGGACGACTCAACATCCCAGCTGGATAAATCCAAGTACGAACGCCCTTGAATCCTTAGCTACAGGAACTCATTAGCTCAGTAGCTCATTAACAACAAGATCGGGCTACCTTTACTACATTCCTTTTGGGGGCAGGAAGTCAAAGTAGCTAAATCACTGGTCCAACTCGGCTAAATTCTCAATGATCTCCTCGTGACTTCTCTCAATCGTTCAAAAGAGGGTATTTACAGGACTTTCTTCCGGTAGATAGCATTCCAGGGGTGGAAAGCGTGTCTTTAAAGCATCAATTGCTGTTTCTTTCTGTAGGAGACGAGTAGCTATCGCAGTAGGACAAGTCCCTCTTTCTTCTCTGATGCTCTTGGAGCGGTAAACGAAATCTTATTACATTAGCAGGAAGCTTGGATTGTCAACTTCCTTTCCTTCTTTCTTAAGAGACTAATACTGGTCAAGATATCTATTAAGTAATGTATTAAAGTTAGGGAATTTCCTTTGAAGGAAGAAGTCAGTGAGAAAGGGCCTGAGTAAATCAGTCGTAGGTCAATCCATCCAGGAAGACCTCAGGATTTGTATCCTGATGGGTTCTTGCACATGCTTGCTTTCCAACATGAGCTTCTTCTTGAACCAAAAGCATCGTATAATAGTTTACCAGGGAAGCTAGAAAGGAAGACATAGGCAAAGCTTATACTATTTCTTCTACTATTCAGTCCCAAAAAGCAGACCTGCGAAAAGAGGCATTCCGAGTCATTGCTGTCAAATTTCCGGGGTTTGGTGACTTGAAAGTACGCCGAATTCTTACTTGCACGGGATTTCGAAGTTCTTCAGGGGATACCGAGTGGATCGACCTACTTGACTCTACTTTAGCAACTGGTTCCTTAGCAAGGATCGGATCACATATTAGCATATCCGAAGGTTCACATATCGATTGAACTACTGGTGATCGAGGGGTGATTAACTACTCATATCTGGCAGATCGAGGAGATGCAGAAACCGCTAACTCCTCATATTGAACTCTCCACTTTATTTTTAGTAGGCTCGGGTGGTGTGTGTATTGTGGTTGGTTACATCAGTTGATTCACTCCTTCCTCAGCATTCGTCGATTGGTGGCGTGGGAAAGGGGAATTTCTACCAGAGAGGAGCTCCTATCTATAAAGAAAGGGCAGAGCAGAGTCCCAGATGGGATTGCACATTCTCCTCAGTAGGGACATCTTTGAAACCGGATCATGCAACAACCGTAGGCGTACCGAAGTCAATGGTTGATGCGACTCCCATTCCCACAGCAGAGAATAAGCTACTCTCCGACTCTACTCTCTCGACAGTGCCTACTTCTTACCCTCCTTTGTTTGCATCCGGGGTTTTTGAAAAAAAGTCCGATCTGCTGGTAAGGAAATCGACTTGCAACCAGCTACCACCTTTCGGCCTCTCTTTGATCATTCCTGTCTTTCGGTGCTTGCCCTTT
>LSBG02000222.1:0-10398 GCA_001642375.2 Mentha longifolia
ACCAGAAACGTTGTGATTGCACTGGTATTCCAACTCCTTGGCAATCTTTTCTTCCTGAGAATTGACATGATAGTGAGATAGGTGGAACATTGAATTAATTTCTCAAAACCCCAAATCCCTCGTCTAGGAAAAACAGATTTCAACTCATCATGGTAAGCCATTAATCAAGTTCATAAAAAACATCAGGAAATTCTGATGCTTACAATCTTAAGTAGAACCCAATCTGCATCTTGTTCTTCAATAATTATGAATTTCTAGTTTTAAGGGCCAACTCATGGCAAGATTAAGTATGAAGCGTATCATCCATGCATCCACCAGATCAAGTGAGTTGGCTAAGAGGATCTCAAATGTCAACCACCAGCCATTATGCATTACCATGTTAGTTTGACAAAGAAACGGGTTGAGATGGATTTTATTTGGCCTAAAATGCTCTACACTTAGATTAGAGAGTAATCAGGAGAGATTGGTGGCTTCTGCTGCCAACTAGCGTCTCTATGAAATCAAGTGTCATAGAATTAACTTCTCATAAAGCCAATACAACACCTCCATGACCTTATAAGTGATCTAAAGTGACCAGCAACAATTGTAACTCAAAAATCCAAATTATACATGCCTCTGCATAGTGCATATGTGTACGTGTGTATACTGGGTAGCCAAAAGTATGCATCATACAAACACAATACATCAAATAGCGGACTTCCATCACTCTCGCATAAATTTTATAAGTTTCCAGCACCTAGGTAAATTTTGAAACACGAGCATTCCTTAATAATATTAGTTCCAAATAATCTTGCTACATTAACATACATATTTCAATCTTGGTTTGAATAGGGAATAATATCACATTATGATCATGTTATGTTAATATGATGCAACATTAAGTGGTCCTCTTTGAGTATTAGCACAAGGTTACCAATGAATCCAGTCGAACAGATGAAAGAATGGATAAAGATACCTTAAAAGAATTAAAAGATAGCTGTTTCTGAATGTGGAGCTGGCGAATTTTGTCATGATCCAGAAGATCAAAGTATATATCCTTTCCAATCTGATGGACTAGATCCTCATCACGGGCAACCTAAAAAAGCAATAGAATACAATTAAGAAAACCTTCAGTGTAAAGCATGTGAAAACGAAAAGGAATAGCTACAAGTTAAAGACCTTGATAAAATAATAATAATAATAATAATAATAATAATAAATATATAAAATAAGTTAAAGACCTTGATAATTGTGTACAGATGAGCCTCGGCCTTTTCTTTTCTCGTTTGCTCTTTCTCTTCTTGCTCTTTCTTCAACCGTATCTGTAGATTAATCCAAAAGGAATCAGCAATGAACACGATCAGGAAATGTAATTCACAACTCTTACCCCCAGATGTTCAGCTATGTCCTTCTCATCCACATTGCAAATTATTTTCTCCACATCACTTTCACGTATATAAACAAGCATGTATGCATTTGAATATTTTGTAAATTTGAACGGTGAATTATTGAATCCATGATTCGTCTGCGGCAGCTGTGCAACAGAAGAGAAAATTATGATTTATAAGAGCATGAACAAAACGCTACAAACAACCATGTAGACACAAAAACAAATTCCTGCAAGTAATTCACTAGTAAAAAGAAGCTATTCATAAGAAAAATGAACCACTACCTCTTCTTCACCACCATACTGCTCTTCTAAAGCACGCTTCATGTCTTCTTTGGTCACGCGCTCATCATCAAATTTGAACATGGAGAAATATAGCACAGGAGTGTCAGCAACGTGCACAACGTGCTGCATTACACAATTATAAGTAAGTCATCCCAAAACAGAATCACTACAAGGCTAGATCACATAACTACAAGGAAGCAAAGCTAAAGAAAGATTTCAAAGCAGTCTCGCATAATAATCCTCACAAAGACAATATGGCTTCAATAACAGATAATATAATGCATTTGCGAGTACATTAATAGCATACCGTGAATAAATAATCTCAAATATAAATTTAGAAAAACAAGGGGAAAACAAAAAAGGAAAGTTAGGAAACAGAATCTAGGATACACAGCATGGGGATTACCACTGATCATAAAGTGTTGGCCGTATATAAGCATAATAATGTCCACCATGCACTCCACCACTGTGAACCAGTACACTGCAACAAAACAAATTCAGTATTAGATATCAACAATCTTAATCTGTACCAGAAGGTATAAGGAATGCAATATGATAAGTGAGGAAGATGTAAAAGCATACTTGAAAACCATCTCAAGAAGAATAAATAAGAGGAGATTCGCCAACTTAGGAAAATATAAGAGAAGCAGGTCAGAGAAATGCATAATTCAAATTATATAACTTAAGATTTTTTTCTCTAACTTAAGATCAAATCAGTATCTTACTTGAGGACAGATACCAAAATCCTTTTTTATCCAAGAAAGTTCTGAACTCTTTAAGTAGTAATTAGTTTCTTCTTACAATAAAAGGTCATTCTACACAAAAAAGGGTCAATACATTTTAAGTTTGTCACAAAAAATTCACTAGCCCCAAAATCAACGATGCTACAGTATGAAGCAAATGCATAAACATCATCAAGCGACCTGTCCACTATATAAACAAGTCGCTTCCAAAAACATACACCCGTACAACCAAAACAAGGAGATAGCAATCAGATTGCTCATGGTTTTAAAGATTAGGTAACAAAAAAATAGGCTAATTTCATATTGCTTACAAGATCAATACTAGATGCACGCAGTTCATGAACATAATTTCAAGCCGGGTTACCTTGCCAAGCAGGACAGTTTCTTTGAGCATGGAGTACATGTTTCTTTCTGACAAATAGCATACTATGTTACATGCCCAAGGTAGCCTTGGATCAATCAATAAAATTACAGCCTCCAGTAAAACATTCGCTGATTGATTGAACTTCTCAGCTCCAGAAAATACCTGATCTTTCAAATGATCCCTATTCAGAAAAAAAGGATGGACACATTACCTAACGTAGATAGGTCAATACAACTTCTAGGGGTGATCCATATCTTGTAATTCGTAAATCATAATACAAATGAAAATGTGATTTTCAGCAATTATATAATAGTTCGACTTACATAACTGAAGCTGGAAATTAGCTTTAAAGTCTTATAAACTATATTCATCAGTATACGGTACACAAAGATGAGAATTCAGGGGCGCTTGTATATTCGACAAAATGGGAAGAGTTAATTACATAAGAATTAAAATGACTCCTAAAAACAGACCTATTTTCATAGATTGCGAGAAGGCAAGCACGAGCAAGATTTTTAACCCTGTACTCCACCAGAGCACTCTTGGATGAGTAATCCAATCCAGCAAAAAGGCTCACTGCATCCCTGCAGCAAGAATAGGCAAAATAAGTAGGCAATATCTAACTGAAAATAGAAAACCCAACCTTAAGTCAAAAGGCAGAACATAGAAATATAGAATGTTGAGAAGCCATGAAAATCAAAGAAATTGCATATACACCAAAACTATGAGGTTGTTCTACATCAAGTGTTGACTAACATGTATAATGACGCACTAAGACCACTAAAATAAGAAATACGAGTGCAGTTAACTCAAAACTTCCACTCCAAGAAGATGCCATACCACCATGGTTACAAGGTTTTAATACATTTTAGGAATCAAGGACTACAATTTCCTAGAAAAGAATCACACATTATTCTCATCCATGTCAATCATGAAGTCAAATCAAATTGACATTTAATATATGCTCTTAGAGATGTTAAACATTGTCAAAATACAATGTTCCAGAATTTGTTACAGATAAAAAATAAGTACAAAAGACTAAAGATCTGGAATGTACAAATTTCTGAAAATTCAAGAGAGTGAGTGAACTGCAGTGACACAAAAGCATACACAAAGTCAAAATGACACCCGAGACCTTCGTGGCAAAAAGGTCTAGGGTCTCCGGTTTCCAAGTGACGGCTATCAAGCAGCAGAAATAAGTGCAGACAGGAAATGTGCTCAATAAATCGCACAATGGCAGCAGCTTGCCTAAAAAACCAGAAGCAACACAAACTCCACGTATTGGCTGCCCCTAGCCCAAAACACAACAATACTAGCAGATTCCAACCACAATTTTGGTACAAGCAATTAGCAGCAGGCTCTATGCTATAGCAGCTTTATACCGGCTGCAAAACGCAATGTTACAAGCAGGCACAGAAGTGTAGCAGGTAGAACCCAAATCTCACCAAAATAGAGTGAAATTACAATGTTGCAACAGCTACTCGAATTCAATAAGTTGAGAAGTGAGCCAGCACTTAGGTAGCATAAAACCTCACTCCAAAAACCAACAAAAAACGCTACAAATAACTCTCAAGACTGAGGCAAAACGCAGGCAGTTTAAGTACCAGGTTTAAGTAGCAAGTAGCAGCAAAGTACAGGCCACACACAGGAATTATTACTCTCAAACAGCCCCAAATAAAAATAGAAAATAGTTCCAAATAAGTAGCAACTAATAGGCAGCAGGTAGCAGGGTGAAGAACGCAGAATTCAATCAAAGAGAGCACAGATAATGGCTCCACCTAGCCCAAAAACAGAACACAACAGGTTAAATACCAGTGCGGCAGCGCGGCATCGGAGTTTGGCAGTAGGACGAGCAGCAGCTTCAACGAAGACGCTGCGACGAAGGCAAGTCGGAGCCGGAGAGTATGACAGCAGCAGCGGCACCATGGGCAGCAGCGCCGGCGACTGAGGAATGCTGGGGAAGGAGACTGTTGCAGCGGCGGCGCTGTGGCGGGCTAGCGCGGGTGTGAGCAACAACGGCGGATGGGGATGGAGAAAAGGGGGCAGGGGTGGAACCTCCTCTGCCCTACGACTCCTGATCGGAGGCTCGATGACCGTGTCAGCCTCTGAGCACGAAGGTGAGCGTGGCATCGACGGTGGAAGCTTCGGGAGTAGCGGAGCTCGCTAGAAATCGAGAGAGGAAGGATTGGAGGCTGATTTGGGCACTCTAGGGCTTCGGTTTAGAGAGAACCGAGAGAGGAGGAGGGCGACAAACGCCCGACGGTGCGGTACCGGTCGTGTGGCCGCCGGCGATTGAACGAGGAAGACAGTAGAGAGAGAGGGTTTGAGATTGAGAGAGTGAGAGTCGGGAGGGGAGTTCGAGAGAGAGAGAGAGAGAGAGAGCGAGGTTGTGTGTGTGTTGCTGGAGGTGGGTTTGAGAAAATGGACTTTCTCTACTTAGGCTGAATTGGGGGATGGGCTTTCAAGTTGGGCTGTAATTATTTTTTGAAAAGGGCTTCTCCAAGTGGGCCGAGAATTTGCTTCTGATGGTTTCATGGGTTGGGCCCGATTTAACTTGAGTCACTAGACCTATTCAAGAAATATGCAAATGAGTCAAGATTAATTAAGATTTAATTAATTATCAAGCTTTAATTAACCAAAAATGCATCCCGAAATTTATCCTAATTTCGGATTAAATAATTCAACAAATATTTGGATCCAATCAATCCCTCAATTGGACTCCTTTAATAATAATAAAATGGATCCCCGGAAAAAATAAAAGACCCCAATCTCCATCACAACTCCTCCCACCACTTGGCCACCTCGGTTGTGTTTTTTTAAAAAAACAACAAACAATAAAACTTAAATCCTCAACGCATTTTTCCGGCCACCGGCAATCGGCCGGCGCCGGCGACCGGAGAAGGACCTCGGGAAGCCAGCCCATGAAAAAAATCGCAAAAAAATGACTCTAGACCCTTGTTCATGCGCTCCGAAGGGCCCAAAAAATGCACCGTCAGACTTCGATCGCGAATTTGAGGGTGTTAGAGGCGTTTTTAGGGGTCCACGGGTGGTGCTTGTCCCCTCTGTCGAGAGAACGAGGAAAGAAAGAGCACTCGACGAGCTTTCCAACGCCGGGCTCGCAAAAATTAGTCCAGAGACGCTCTCTCACGCGCCCTCTGAAGAGAGGCCTTTTTCAAAGATTTTCGTCTGTTTCCTGCTGTCTTCTGAGCAATTTTCGGTGGGAATCGAGGCTCCCCTTCATTGGTTTCCGGCACGTCCGAAAAGCTCTCGCCGCAAGCTTTGCATCGGTAGCTCGTTCGGCCCAATCCGTGGAGAGACGAGAGATTGGTGCCCGTTTGAAAACGAGGGAATGATCATTTTGTTTTGAAAATCTGCTTCGCGGTCTACTGCTGCTGCTCTTTTTGAGGCATTTCTCGATGGAATTGCAAGCTCTTTTGGGTCGGTCGTGTCCGTTCGGGCCGTATGCCGAGTTGCTTGGTTTGTTCATGCGGATTTTGGATCAATCGTCGCTCGGCAGCTAGCTGGGTGGCCGTTCTTCTTCCGCCAATTTTTAATGTTAAAAAATGTTTGACTTTTTCTCTATTTCTTTTTTTATTTGGCGGGACAAGCAATGAGTTGCTCGCAGCCTGGATGGGAGTGAAGAGTGGAGCTGTCTATGTCTAGGTAACTCACTCATCCTTTTTCCTTGTTCTTATCCTACTTCTTCCTATGGTTTGTATTGTTTTTTTTTTTTTTTTTCAGTTTCTCTCCTTTTTTCAAGCTAATAGCTTGTGTATGATTGCATAGACATTAACTTTTGGTGTTATGATTCAACGCCTCACTTAACGTTTACTTCACCATTTCTTACTCGATCCATCGTTTGGTCCATGTTGTTAAGCCTCGTCCCTTTGTTATGTTGTTTTACATTTGCCATTTTTCTAAGTTTTCTTTCCCTTTCACATTTTTCCTTGTTCTTGCATGGACACTAACTTTCTTTTTCCACTTTTGTTTTTTTTTTTCTTGCTGTTTTGTTGCATACATATTAACTTCATCGTTACTTTCGACTTGTACCTTTTTCTTATTATGTCCTTCTTTCTCACTTATTTTTTTCCCACCCCTAATTGATCAAGCAAATTGTAATATTTTTTTTCCTATGCTTTTTTTGCCTTCTTCGTTAGGCCACCATTTAATTTCATTTTGATACTTGTTTTTTCTCGCGACTTTCTTCCCTAGCTTAGGAATTCTCTAGGTATTTCGAGTGTTGAGTTTGCTTGAATGCCTGAGATTTCTGCAAAGTTTCGGCTTGTTAATTGAAATTCCCGTGTTAAACTCCCTTGAAGATGAAGGTATTTATATGCCTAGAATTTGGATTTGTAACACCCCAAGAATTATATAATTAGACCGAGCTTATAAATTCTAGTTTTTCAAAAAAAAAAAAAAAAAAAATTATTTAGTTAGACATTGAAATTAGTGGGTCGAGAAGATTTATATAAAATGGGCCCTAAGAATCTTATAAATGGCCCTATGTTAAGGAATTTTCTTTATCTAGCTCAAGAGACAATTGGAACGGACCTTAGACATGGCAAAATAGAAATAAATTTAGCCCACTATTATAGAAATTAAATTAATTTTTCTTAAAAAATTATATGTCTTGCTGTCGAACTCATATTACCATGAGTCACCCTGCATCGATGAGTCATCCTTCACCATGAGAGTTATTAATTTACCATCGATAAGTTCAATGGCTGAATTTATTTTTCTAGTTTTTCTCAATAGCTCTCTCTCAAATCTGTTCTTCATTCCCACGCCTTTCTTCGACAAATACAGTCCAAAATTTCATAGCCAAATTCCCCTCCCCTTTGGATTTGCAAAGTCTTGAGTAGGTATGCTATAGTTTTTTTTTATATATATTTATAATTTACTCTATTTTAGAAATCCATAATACGATTCTGCTAAATTATGTTTATCAATTAGAGATGAAAAGAATTCTAATGTCATAAAAGAACCGATTAAAATCAGTCTAAGGCTACATAATACGGAGTAGTTCTAATAACATGTCTGAAACAATAGACTTTCACATCAAATCATAAACTATAGATTTCTAACACTTCTATAAATACATAGGCAGAAATGAATTCTTAAAAATTCTAGCCAAGAAATTAGAATTTAAACATAAAATAGAAAAGAGGACAGAAAAGAAAGTAGATGAATAGAAACAGGGAACTGAGAAATTGAGAAATCGGGCCTCTGTAGTTGAAAATAGAGCCTCCGGCCACCGGCGACGATGCAGAATCCGGTGGGGTTATTGCCGACGGGCAACGGGCAGCCCTGCAGCTACACCGGAGGACAGTCGGCGACCCACGTGTTTGTAATATGTTGTGGTTTCGGGCACCAACGATGGTTGTAGTAATCGCCTAAGATGAAAAGGGAAGAAATGCAAGCAGAGAGATCAGGAATGTCAAATTTAGGGATGTGCTCTGTCGCAGCGGCATAAATTTCAGAGGAAGAGAGAGAGGCGCGTCTGTTTTAGGAATAGAGAAATGGGGTTGTTACTTTGGTTTATTAATTAATAGTATCTTGAACTAAAAGTGGGCTTTAAACTTATTAAGTATTATGGGCTTCCATAAAAGAATAATGGGGCTTAGTATTGAGCTTTGTAATTAAAAAGAAATGAGAGTTAATTAATTCTTTGTTACGGTCGGATTGATTGATTGAGCTCCTAGATAATTTAGCAATGGACCATAATTCTTTTTCTAACATTAATGATTGAGAAATCATTAAGAATACGTAAAGCTTAAACTATTTTATTTACTAATATTAGATGGACATTTACTAAAATTGGTAGTCAAATCTTACAACTGAAACAAGGTATATAGATTCAAATCAATAGCATGTCTACTTTATGATACATTCTAGCTTCATGATGAGTTAAAAGAGATTCAATTAGAATTTCTTATTGTAGATCAAGTTCCCGGACGTCCGAATTAGAGCTACCGTACCAGCTCACTAGTGTGAACTACAACTACAAGGTGGGTTATTTTCAAAACCTACAACTATTTTTACAAAAGCTTTACGTCTATGTTTCAAACTATTTTACTATGCTCATACGTGGATTGACATGACTTGCATATGGAATTCCTACAATGTTCACGACACACTATGTTTATGTGGCCACATAGAGTCTTGTCTCCACACGATGTTATATATGAGCCCATGTTATATGAAAGCAACTACATTCCTATGATATAATATTCATGACGAAAGCATATATGTATGTATTGTCCACTGAGTGTCTTTGGCACTCACCCCCAAAATATTTTCAAACTATTTTATAGGTATGGAGTGAAGGAAGGCGGGCGACGTGGACTCGACGGACTGTGTTTAGTTGACCCAACTTTTGTTCTTTTGTATATTCGGGTCAAACTATGTATGTTTTGGTCAAGATACTACTACTTTAATACTTCCGCTGAATGGTTGTAAGAATTTTATATTTATGTAAATTATTTTGTAATATATTAAATGATCTACTTCGTCTTAGTTCTGAGATTTTGATTCGATTATTCAACTCTCATTTTATTGGAGGTTAACTAGTAAATTCCTTTGAGATAAAGTTTCTTCGATTTCCAATTTTCTAGCAGGATTTATAATTATTGAACAGCTTATTCTTGGTGTCCCTTTTTGTATTTTTTTTTTCTTTCTTCGTTTGCGTTTGGTAGCGTCCTAATCTTCTTAAAGTCGGGGCGTTACAGGATTCTAGCCGTTGAGACTCTGACTGATGGTAGGGAGCCGTTGGTGCTGAGTCACCTTCATCAGTTGGGATTGGTCCAGATTGGCAGCCGACGTGGCACCAGTAGACTAAGAGACCAGCTGGTCGATGACCTGAGAGACCAGCTTGATTCTTGAGGTAGGCGGCAACTAGCTGGATAAGGTAAATAGCAGGTCAACTGGTCTTCTGCAGCTGGTGAGGCAGGAGCAGGATGCTAGATCGATCACCTATAGGGGATAGAGGAAAGGGGCTCGAAGAACGAGCCGAGCCATGCAAGAACGCGGGGATATAGCAAGTAAGCAGCAAGGTTCTCCCTTTATTAGGACCGACTACAACAAGCTCGCGACTCTAATAGAAAGAAAGGGTAAGCTCTATGCTCTATTTGCTTGCAATGCTATGCCTATCAAAGTTGGCGAAGGCTTCTGTAACCTTATATTATACTCGTTATGCTGTTCGACTGAACTCGTTGGCTTTGCATCCACCTTATTTTCTCTATATGCTTCGTCACCGTCAGCATTTGGTACTCTCTTGATAGCTCCTGCTACTTATTATAGATTGGGGATGAGCTCTCCCGGGAGAGGTCCCCGCCTCTCGGGGGGCGGAAGCGAACTTCTATGCCTATCAGAAAGGTAGAAGATTCAGAACTGAAAGGATGGATAGTGTGGCTGAACGAGTCTAACCTAGCAGCTAGAAGAGTTCAATTACAAATAGGGCTTTGTCAAAAGTCCCTGGGAACAAGTGGTGGACTTTCTTTAAACTATCTATTTATTAACTAATTAGCATTTCTAATGGGGCTCGGCCCAGTAATCAGCGATTCGATACTTACCGTTGGATAGAAGTAGGCTACGAAAGGCAGTTGCCTAGGGTCTGAATTGAAAAATACGACGGAGAGATA
>LSBG02000022.1:0-10898 GCA_001642375.2 Mentha longifolia
AAATGATGCCTTGGAGAAAATCATTGAAATGGGCAGATAGAAGTACGACTTCGACTACCCCTATTGCTACGCATCACAAGTGTTACAAGAGACACGAAAAACATTCGACCTGGATGAGTAGACGAAAACATTTGGGGAGGGACAAAACAGGGAAAATGATGCCTTGGGACAAAATCCGCTCGAAATGGGCAGATAGAAGTACGGACTTCGACCACCCCTATTGTAACCATCACATAAGTGTTACAAAGACACGAGAACAGTTCGAAACGGATGAGTGACGAAGGAGATTGGGGAGGGACAAAACAGGGAAAATGATGCTTTGGGAAAAAATCATTTGAAATGAGCAGAGAGAAGTACAGACTTCAACCACCCCATACTGTTACCCATCAGATAAGTGTTACAAGGACACAAGAACCGTTCGAAATGGCTGAGTAACGATGGAGATTGGGGAGGGACAAAATAGGGAAAATGATGCCTTGGGACAAAATCGATTGAAATAGGGCAGAGAGAAGTACGGACTTCAACTACCCCCTATTGCTACGCATCACAAGTGTTACAAGGACACGAAAACCATTCGAAATGGATGGGTAACGAAAAACATTGGGGAGGGACAAAACAGGGAAAATGATGCCTTGGGACAAAATCGCTCGAAATGGGCAGATAGAAGTACGGACTTCGACCACCCCTATTGTTAACCATCACATAAGTGTTACAAAGACACGAGAACAGTTCGAAACGGATGAGTGACGAAGGAGATTGGGGAGGGACAAAACAGGGAAAATGATGCTTTGGGAAAAAATCATTTGAAATGAGCAGAGAGAAGTACAGACTTCAACCACCCCATACTGTTACCCATCAGATAAGTGTTACAAGGACACAAGAACCGTTCGAAATGGCTGAGTAACGATGGAGATTGGGGAGGGACAAAATAGGGAAAATGATGCCTTGGGACAAAATCGATTGAAATAGGGCAGAGAGAAGTACGGACTTCAACTACCCCCTATTGCTACGCATCACAAGTGTTACAAGGACACGAAAACCATTCGAAATGGATGGGTCACGAAAAACATTGGGAGGGACAAAACAGGGAAAATGATGCCTTGGGACAAAATCGCTCGAAATGGGCAGATAGAAGTACGGACTTCGACCACCCCTATTGTTAACCATCACATAAGTGTTACAAAGACACGAGAACAGTTCGAAACGGATGAGTGACGAAGGAGATTGGGGAGGGACAAAACAGGGAAAATGATGCTTTGGGAAAAAATCATTTGAAATGAGCAGAGAGAAGTACAGACTTCAACCACCCCATACTGTTACCCATCAGATAAGTGTTACAAGGACACAAGAACCGTTCGAAATGGCTGAGTAACGATGGAGATTGGGGAGGGACAAAATAGGGAAAATGATGCCTTGGGACAAAATCGATTGAAATGGGCAGAGAGAAGTACGGACTTCAACTACCCCCTATTGCTACGCATCACAAGTGTTACAAGGACACGAAAACCATTCGAAATGGATGGGTCACGAAAAACATTGGGAGGGACAAAACAGGGAAAATGATGCCTTGGGACAAAATCGCTCGAAATGGGCAGATAGAAGTACGGACTTCGACCACCCCTATTGTTAACCATCACATAAGTGTTACAAAGACACGAGAACAGTTCGAAACGGATGAGTGACGAAGGAGATTGGGGAGGGACAAAACAGGGAAAATGATGCTTTGGGAAAAAATCATTTGAAATGAGCAGAGAGAAGTACAGACTTCAACCACCCCATACTGTTACCCATCAGATAAGTGTTACAAGGACACAAGAACCGTTCGAAATGGCTGAGTAACGATGGAGATTGGGGAGGGACAAAATAGGGAAAATGATGCCTTGGGACAAAATCGATTGAAATGGGCAGAGAGAAGTACGGACTTCAACTACCCCCTATTGCTACGCATCACAAGTGTTACAAGGACACGAAAACCATTCGAAATGGATGGTAACGAAAAACATTGGGGAGGGACAAAACAGGGAAAATGATGCCTTGGGACAAAATCGCTCGAAATGGGCAGATAGAAGTACGGACTTCGACCACCCCTATTGTTAACCATCACATAAGTGTTACAAAGACACGAGAACAGTTCGAAACGGATGAGTGACGAAGGAGATTGGGGAGGGACAAAACAGGGAAAATGATGCTTTGGGAAAAAATCATTTGAAATGAGCAGAGAGAAGTACAGACTTCAACCACCCCATACTGTTACCCATCAGATAAGTGTTACAAGGACACAAGAACCGTTCGAAATGGCTGAGTAACGATGAGATTGGGGAGGGACAAAATAGGGAAAATGATGCCTTGGGACAAAATCGATTGAAATAGGGCAGAGAGAAGTACGGACTTCAACTACCCCCTATTGCTACGCATCACAAGTGTTACAAGGACACGAAAACCATTCGACATGGATGGATAACGAAAAACATTGGGGAGGGACAAAACAGGGAAAATGATGCCTTGGGACAAAATCGCTCGAAATGGGCAGATAGAAGTACGGACTTCGACCACCCCTATTGTTAACCATCACATAAGTGTTACAAAGACACGAGAACGGTTCGAAACGGATGAGTGACGAAGGAGATTGGGGAGGGACAAAACAGGGAAAATGATGCTTTGGGAAAAAATCATTTGAAATGAGCAGAGAGAAGTACAGACTTCAACCACCCCATACTGTTACCCATCAGATAAGTGTTACAAGGACACAAGAACCGTTCGAAATGGCTGAGTAACGATGGAGATTGGGGAGGGACAAAATAGGGAAAATGATGCCTTGGGACAAAATCGATTGAAATAGGCAGAGAGAAGTACGGACTTCAACTACCCCCTATTGCTACGCATCACAAGTGTTACAAGGACACGAAAACCATTCGAAATGGATTGGTAACGAAAAACATTGGGGAGGGACAAAACAGGGAAAATGATGCCTTGGGACAAAATCGCTCGAAATGGGCAGATAGAAGTACGGACTTCGACCACCCCTATTGTTAACCATCACATAAGTGTTACAAAGACACGAGAACAGTTCGAAACGGATGAGTGACGAAGGAGATTGGGGAGGGACAAAACAGGGAAAATGATGCTTTGGGAAAAAATCATTTGAAATGAGCAGAGAGAAGTACAGACTTCAACCACCCCATACTGTTACCCATCAGATAAGTGTTACAAGGACACAAGAACCGTTCGAAATGGCTGAGTAACGATGGAGATTGGGGAGGGACAAAATAGGGAAAATGATGCCTTGGGACAAAATCGATTGAAATAGGGCAGAGAGAAGTACGGACTTCAACTACCCCCTATTGCTACGCATCACAAGTGTTACAAGGACACGAAAACCATTCGAAATGGTTGGGTCACGAAAAACATTGGGGAGGGACAAAACAGGGAAAATGATGCCTTGGGACAAAATCGCTCGAAATGGGCAGATAGAAGTACGGACTTCGACCACCCCTATTGTTAACCATCACATAAGTGTTACAAAGACACGAGAACAGTTCGAAACGGATGAGTGACGAAGGAGATTGGGGAGGGACAAAACAGGGAAAATGATGCTTTGGGAAAAAATCATTTGAAATGAGCAGAGAGAAGTACAGACTTCAACCACCCCATACTGTTACCCATCAGATAAGTGTTACAAGGACACAAGAACCGTTCGAAATGGCTGAGTAACGATGGAGATTGGGGAGGGACAAAATAGGGAAAATGATGCCTTGGGACAAAATCGATTGAAATGGGCAGAGAGAAGTACGGACTTCAACTACCCCCTATTGCTACGCATCACAAGTGTTACAAGGACACGAAAACCATTCGAAATGGAAAAACATTGCGGAGGACAAAACAGGGAAAATGATGCCTTGGGACAAAATCGCTCTAAATGGCAGATAGAAGTACGGACTTCGACCAACCCTATTGGTAACCATCACATAAGTTTTAGCAAGACACGAGAACGTTCGAAACGGATGAGTGACGAAGGAGATTGGGGAGGGACAAACAGGGAAATGATGCTTTGGGAAAAAATCAATTTGAAATGAGCAGAGAGAAGTACAGACTTCAACCACCCCATACTGTTACCCATCAGATAAGTGTTTACAAGGACACAAGAACCGTTCGAAATGGCTGAGTAACGATGAGATTGGGGAGGGACAAATAGGGAAAATGATGCATTGGGACAAAATCGATTGAAATGGGCAGATAGACGTAAGGACTTCAACTACCCCCTATTGCTACGCATCACAAGTGTTACAAGGACACGAAAACCATCGACATGATTGGGTACCGAAAACATTGGGGAGGGACAAAACAGGGAAGAATGATGCCTTGGACAAAATCGCTCGAAATGGGCAGATAGAAGTACGGACTTTCGACCACCCCTATTGGTAACCATCACATAAGTGTTACACAGACACGAGAACAGTTCGAAACGGATGAGGTGACGAAGGAGATGGGGAGGGACAAAACAGGGAAAATGATGCTTTGGGAAAAATCATTTGAAATTAGCAGAGAGAAGTACAGACTATCAACCACCCAATACTGTTACCCATCAGATAAGTGTTACAAGGACACAAGAACCGTTCGAAATGGCTGATAACGATGGAGATTGGGGAGGGACAAAATAGGGAAAATGATGCCTTGGGACAAAATCGATTGAAATAGGCAGAGAGAAGTACGGACTTCAACTACCCCCTATTGCTACGCATCACAAGTGTTACAAGGACACGAAAACCATTCGAAATGGATGGGTCACGAAAAACATTGGGGAGGGACAAAACAGGGAAAATGATGCCTTGGGACAAAATCGCTCGAAATGGGCAGATAGAAGTACGGACTTCGACCACCCCTATTGTTAACCATCACATAAGTGTTACAAAGACACGAGAACAGTTCGAAACGGATGAGTGACGAAGGAGATTGGGGAGGGACAAAACAGGGAAAATGATGCTTTGGGAAAAAATCATTTGAAATGAGCAGAGAGAAGTACAGACTTCAACCACCCCATACTGTTACCTATCAGATAAGTGTTACAAGGACACAAGAACCGTTCGAAATGGCTGAGTAACGATGGAGATTGGGGAGGGACAAAATAGGGAAAATGATGCCTTGGGACAAAATCGATTGAAATGGGCGGAGAGAAGTACGGACTTCAACTACCCCCTATTGCTACGCATGACAAGTGTTACAAGGACACAAAAACCATTCGAAATGGATGAGTAACGTAAAACATTGGGGAGGGACAAATTAGGGAAAATGATGCTTTGGGAAAAATCATTCGAAATGAGCAGAGAGAAGTACAGACTTCAACCACCCCATACTGTTACCCATCAGATAAGTGTTACAAGGACACAAGAACCGTTCAAAATGGCTGAGTAACGATGGAGATTGGGGAGGGACAAATAGGGAAAATGATGCCTTGGGACAAAATCGATTGAAATGTGCAGAGAGAAGTACGGACTTCAACTACCCCTATTGCTACGCATCACAAGTGTTACAAGTACACGAAAACCATTCGAAATGTTGGGTCACGAAAAACATTGGGGAGGGACAAACAGGGAAAATGATGCCTTGGGACAAAATCGCTCGAAATGAGCAGAGAGAAGTACAGACTTCAACCACCCCATACTGTTACCATCAGATAAGTGTTACAAGGACACAAGAACCGTTCAAAATGGCTGAGTAACGATGGAGATTGGGGAGGGACAAAATAGGGAAAATGATGCCTTGGGACAAAATCGATTGAAATGGGCAGAGAGAAGTACGGACTTCAACTACCCCCTATTGCTACGCATCACAAGTGTTACAAGGAACGAAAACCATTCGAAATGGTTGGGTCACGAAAAACATTGGGGAGGGACAAAACAGGGAAAATGATGCCTTGGGACAAAATCGCTCGAAATGAGCAGAGAGAAGTACAGACTTCAACCACCCCATACTGTTACCCATCAGATAAGTGTTACAAGGACACAAGAACCGTTCAAAATGGCTGAGTAACGATGGAGATTGGGGAGGGACAAAATAGGGAAAATGATGCCTTGGGACAAAATCGATTGAAATGGGCAGAGAGAAGTACGGACTTCAACTCCCCCTATTGCTACGCATCACAAGTGTTACAAGGACACGAAAACCATTCGACATGGATGGATAACGAAAAACATTGGGGAGGGACAAAACAGGGAAAATGATGCCTTGGGACAAAATCGCTCGAAATGGGCAGATAGAAGTACGGACTTCGACCACCCCTATTGTTAACCATCACATAAGTGTTACAAGACACGAGAACAGTTCGAAACGGATGAGTGACGAAGGAGATTGGGGAGGGACAAAACAGGGAAAATGATGCTTTGGGAAAAAATCATTTGAAATGAGCAGAGAGAAGTACAGACTTCAACCACCCCATACTGTTACCCATCAGATAAGTGTTACAAGGACACAAGAACCGTTCGAAATGGCTGAGTAACGATGGAGATTGGGGAGGGACAAAATAGGGAAAATGATGCCTTGGGACAAAATCGATTGAAATGGGCAGAGAGAAGTACGGACTTCAACTACCCCCTATTGCTACGCATCACAAGTGTTACAAGGACACGAAAACCATTCGACATGGATGGATAACGAAAAACATTGGGGAGGGACAAAACAGGGAAAATGATGCCTTGGGACAAAATCGCTCGAAATGGGCAGATAGAAGTACGGACTTCGACCACCCCTATTGTTAACCATCACATAAGTGTTACAAAGACACGAGAACAGTTCGAAACGGATGAGTGACGAAGGAGATTGGGAGGGACAAATAGGGAAAATGATGCCTTGGGACAAAATCGATTGAAATGGGCAGAGAGAAGTACGGACTTCAACTACCCCCTATTGCTACGCATCACAAGTGTTACAAGGACACGAAAACCATTCGAAATGGTTGGGTCACGAAAAATTGGGGAGGGACAAAACAGGGAAAACGATGCCTTGGGACAAAATCGCTCGAAATGAGCAGAGAGAAGTACAGACTTCAACCACCCCATACTGTTACCCATCAGATAAGTGTTACAAGACACACAAACCGTTCAAAATGGCTGAGTAACGATGGAGATTGGGGAGGGACAAAATAGGGAAAATGATGCCTTGGGACAAAATCGATTGAAATGGGCAGAGAGAGTACGGACTTCAACTACCCCCTATTGCTACGCATCACAAGTGTTACAAGGACACGAAAACCATTCGAAATGGTTGGGTCACGAAAAACATTGGGGAGGGACAAAACAGGGAAATGATGCCTTGGGACAAAATCGATTGAAATGAGCAGAGAGAAGTACAGACTTCAACCACCCCATACTGTTACCCATCAGATAAGTGTTACAAGGACACAAGAACCGTTCGAAATGGCTGAGTAACGATGGAGATTGGGGAGGGACAAAATAGGGAAAATGATGCCTTGGGACAAAATCGATTGAAATGGGCAGAGAGAAGTACGGACTTCAACTACCCCCTATTGCTACGCATCACAAGTGTTACAAGGACACGAAAACCATTCGAAATGGATGGGTAACGAAAAACATTGGGGAGGGACAAAACAGGGAAAATGATGCCTTGGGACAAATCGCTCGAAATGGGCAGATAGAAGTACGGACTTCGACCACCCCTATTGTTAACCATCACATAAGTGTTACAAAGACACGAGAACAGTTCGAAACGGATGAGTGACGAAGGAGATTGGGGAGGGACAAAACAGGGAAAATGATGCTTTGGGAAAAAATCATTTGAAATGAGCAGAGAGAAGTACAGACTTCAACCACCCCATACTGTTACCCATCAGATAAGTGTTACAAGGACACAAGAACCGTTCGAAATGGCTGAGTAACGATGGAGATTGGGGAGGGACAAAATAGGGAAAATGATGCCTTGGGACAAAATCGATTGAAATAGGGCAGAGAGAAGTACGGACTTCAACTACCCCCTATTGCTACGCATCACAAGTGTTACAAGGACACGAAAACCATTCGAAATGGTTGGGTCACGAAAAACATTGGGGAGGGACAAAACAGGGAAAATGATGCCTTGGGACAAAATCGCTCGAAATGGGCAGATAGAAGTACGGACTTCGACCACCCCTATTGTTAACCATCACATAAGTGTTACAAAGACACGAGAACAGTTCGAAACGGATGAGTGACGAAGGAGATTGGGGAGGGACAAAACAGGGAAAATGATGCTTTGGGAAAAAATCATTTGAAATGAGCAGAGAGAAGTACAGACTTCAACCACCCCATACTGTTACCCATCAGATAAGTGTTACAAGGACACAAGAACCGTTCGAAATGGCTGAGTAACGATGGAGATTGGGGAGGGACAAAATAGGGAAAATGATGCCTTGGGACAAAATCGATTGAAATAGGGCAGAGAGAAGTACGGACTTCAACTACCCCCTATTGCTACGCATCACAAGTGTTACAAGGACACGAAAACCATTCGAAATGGATGGGTAACGAAAAACATTGGGGAGGGACAAAACAGGGAAAATGATGCCTTGGGACAAAATCGCTCGAAATGGGCAGATAGAAGTACGGACTTCGACCACCCCTATTGTTAACCATCACATAAGTGTTACAAAGACACGAGAACAGTTCGAAACGGATGAGTGACGAAGGAGATTGGGGAGGGACAAAACAGGGAAAATGATGCTTTGGGAAAAAATCATTTGAAATGAGCAGAGAGAAGTACAGACTTCAACCACCCCATACTGTTACCCATCAGATAAGTGTTACAAGGACACAAGAACCGTTCGAAATGGCTGAGTAACGATGGAGATTGGGGAGGGACAAAATAGGGAAAATGATGCCTTGGGACAAAATCGATTGAAATAGGGCAGAGAGAAGTACGGACTTCAACTACCCCCTATTGCTACGCATCACAAGTGTTACAAGGACACGAAAACCATTCGAAATGGATGGGTAACGAAAAACATTGGGGAGGGACAAAACAGGGAAAATGATGCCTTGGGACAAATCGCTCGAAATGGGCAGATAGAAGTACGGACTTCGACCACCCCTATTGTTAACCATCACATAAGTGTTACAAAGACACGAGAACAGTTCGAAACGGATGAGTGACGAAGGAGATTGGGGAGGGACAAAACAGGGAAAATGATGCTTTGGGAAAAAATCATTTGAAATGAGCAGAGAGAAGTACAGACTTCAACCACCCCATACTGTTACCCATCAGATAAGTGTTACAAGGACACAAGAACCGTTCGAAATGGCTGAGTAACGATGGAGATTGGGGAGGGACAAAATAGGGAAAATGATGCCTTGGGACAAAATCGATTGAAATAGGGCGAGAGAAGTACGGACTTCAACTACCCCCTATTGCTACGCATCACAAGTGTTACAAGGACACGAAAACCATTCGAAATGGATGGGTAACGAAAAACATTGGGGAGGGACAAAACAGGGAAAATGATGCCTTGGGACAAAATCGTTTGAAAATGAGCAAGAGAAGAAGTACAGACTTCAACCACCCAATACTGTTACCCATCAGATAAGTGTTACACAGGACACAAGAACCGTTCGAAATGGGCTGAGTAATGATGGAGATTGGGGAGGGACAAAAATGGGAAAAATGATGCCATTGGGACCAAATCATTGAAATGGGCAGTAGACGTACGGACTTCAACTACCCCCCGATTGCTAGCATCACAAGCGTTACAAGGACTCGAAACCATTGACATGGATGGGTAAAGAAAAACATAAGGGGAGGGACAAAAACAGGGAAAATGATTCCGTGACCATCGCGCGAATGGGCAGATAGAGTAACGGACTTCGACCACCCCTATTGTTAACCATCCCATAAGTGTACAAAGACACAGAACAGTTCGAACGGATGAGTGACGAAGGAGATGGGGAGGGACAAAACAGGGAAAATGATGCTTTGGGAAAAAATCAATTTGAAATGAAGCAGAGAGAAGTACAGAACTCAAACCACCCATACTATTACCCATCAGATAAGTGTTACCAAGGACCAAGAACCGTTCGAATGGCTGAGTAACGGGGGAGATTGGGGAGGCAAAATAGGGAATGGATGCCTTGGGACAAAATCGATTGAAATGGGCATAGAGAAGTACGGACTTCACGACTACCCCCTATTGCTACGCATCACAAGTGTTACAAGGACACGAAAACCATTCGAAATGGATGGGTAACGAAAAACATTGGGGAGGGACAAAACAGGGAAAATGATGCCTTGGGACAAAATCGCTCGAAATGGGCAGATAGAAGTACGGACTTCGACCACCCCTATTGTTAACCATCACATAAGTGTTACAAAGACACGAGAACAGTTCGAAACGGATGAGTGACGAAGGAGATTGGGGAGGGACAAAATAGGGAAAATGATGCTTTGGGAAAAAATCATTTGAAATGAGCAGAGAGAAGTACAGACTTCAACCACCCCATACTGTTACCCATCAGATAAGTGTTACAAGGACACAAGAACCGTTCGAAATGGCTGAGTAACGATGGAGATTGGGGAGGGACAAAATAGGGAAAATGATGCCTTGGGACAAAATCGATTGAAATAGGCGGAGAGAAGTACGGACTTCAACTACCCCCTATTGCTACGCATCACAAGTGTTACAAGGACACGAAAACCATTCGAAATGGTTGGGTCACGAAAAACATTGGGGAGGGACAAAACAGGGAAATGATGCCTTGGGACAAAATCGCTCGAAATGAGCAGAGAGAAGTACAGACTTCAACCACCCCATACAGTTACCCATCATAAGGTTACAAGGACACAAGAACCGTTCAAAATGGCTGAGTAACGATGGAGATTGGGGAGGGACAAATAGGGAAAATGATGCCTTGGGACAAAAT
>LSBG02000224.1:0-16213 GCA_001642375.2 Mentha longifolia
GTAGAACTTAAAACGGATGTAACTTTTGATCTGCTTATCCGTTCAAGCTCCATAATACCATTTCGGAAACGTCTCGACGAGACCAAGAAGTCAACACTGCTACGCCGTGTTCGGTCTGCGTTTAGGCCCAAAAACACCCGTCTGAAGGTCATACCGTCCAGTTGAAAAAAATAAAATAAATAAATCGGTAATTCCATTGGTTTGTTGGTAAGAGTTCAGTGTAGATTGAGAGGGTTTGAGTTGCTTGTAAGAGAGAATTTGAGTGGAAAAAGGCAAGAGAGGTGAGATATTAGAGGGTAAAATCCATTGATTCGAGTGATACACGACTGCTGAGTGCATCATCCTTGAGCGATACACGGAGGTGCTTGTGAGGTGGTTAGGATCCTGTTTTAACTAACCTTTTCTTTGTTTTTGTGTTTAAAAAAAAAAAAAATAAATAAAATAAAAAAAAAATTTACAGGTATGGCAAGTATGCAGCAACGATGGTTCCGGCAACAACACACATCCAGAAGATCAGCCTGATTTAGATCCAAAGCAAAAAATTTTGTGGGATGCAATGAAATCAGAATTGGACAAGATGCTCACAAAAAAATTGGATGATGTGTATGAGAGGATCCATGAGGTTTCGGAGAAAAATCAAGCTGAGTCTCCTCACGGCAGCGGTAATAGAGGTGGAGGATTTGGTAGAGATAGAGGTCGAGGTCATCTACGTTTCCACTTCAGCGTCCACGCAGAGATCCAAAGTTCGACAGGCCACGTAGAGTCTAGAGTTTGATTGTGATGATGAGTATATGAACCTCGAAGTGGATGAAGACGGCTATGGAGGTTACAGAGGTTGGAGTAGGCAAGATAATAATTTGGGCAACATCAAGATGAATATTCCTTCTTTCCAAGGGAGGAACGACCCAGAGGCTTATCTTGACTGGGAAAGAAAGGTCGAGCTGATGTTTGAGTGTCAGGATTACTCCGAGCTGAAGAAGGTGAAGTTGGCAGCAATTGAATTCTCGGATTATGCACTCATCTGGTGGGATCAGTTGGCGACGAGTAGGCGAGAAATGGCGAGCGTCCTGTTCAGAACTGGGACGAGATGAAGGCCATTATGAGGAAGCGATTTGTACCAGCGTACTACTACAGAGAGTTGTTCATAAGCTTCAAACTTTGAGGCAAGGCTACCGGACAGTGGATGAGTATCATAAGGACATGGAGATAGCCATGATTCGAGCCAACATTCAGGAAGATCGAGAGGCTACAATGGCGAGGTTCTTGAATGGTCTGCGAACAGAGATCAAGGATGTGGTAGAATTGCACAATTATGTTGAGCTGGAAGACATGGTACACATGGCGGAAAAGGTAGAGAACCAGCTCAAGAGGAGGGGCAGTGCAAGGCAGAACCAGGCCAATTTCAAGCAAGGTCAGAGCAATTGGAAGCAGAATCAAACAACTGCTAGTGGTTCCTCATCCAAAGGAAGCCAATGGAAGAAGGAGGATTGGCCGAAAGAAGAGAAGAAGCCGATTGTGAAGGCGCGATCAGATTCGGCGAGTCCCACAACTCAAGGCAAAACATCAATGCCTGATACTCGTAATCGTGATCGTAAGTGTTTCAAGTGTCAAGGCTTCGGGCATATTATGAGCGAGTGCCCAAATCGAAGAGTGATGATCATGCAAGATAATGGAGAGGTGGTTACAGATGATGAGGCTGTTGACCCGGAGATGCCAGCTTTGGAGGAAGATACTGAAGAAGATGAGGAGATCATTCCACCTACTGGTCTCATTGGCATTGCAAGAAGAGCTTTGAGCGTCAACAATCATGTGGATGAGATGGTGCAGCGAGAGAACATCTTTCACACAAGATGTCATGTGAGAGATAAGTTGTGCAGTTTGATCATCGATGGGGGAAGTTGCACAAACGTGGCTAGTTTGTACATGGTTCAGAAATTAGGGCTTCCTGTGTTGCAGCATCCCAAGCCATACCGGTTGCAGTGGTTGAGCGATGCTGGTGTTGTCAGAGTTAATAAGCAAGTGAAGATTCTGTTTCGCATTGGGAAGTATGAGGATGAGGTCTTGTGTGATGTGGTTCCGATGCAGGCGAGTCACATTCTGTTGGGACGACCGTGGCAGTTCGACCGACGAGTGAACCATGATGGCTTCACCAACAAATACTCCTTCGAGTATAAGCAGAAGAAGGTGTCGCTTCTTCCTCTTACACCAAAACAAGTGTATGAAGACCAAGTGCAGCTGCAAAAAGAGGCGGAGTTGGCGAAGTCAAAGGAGCAGAAAAAGAAGAATAAGGAGAATAAGGAGAAGGGAGTGGTGCAAAAGTTGTGTTTGGCAAGGGCGAGTGATCTGAAGTTGGCAGTTCATGAGGAGAGACCCTTGATTGTACTTTTGTACAAGGAGAACTTTTTATCTACTAATGATCTCGACTCTCTTCCCCCTTCTATTTCTTTTGTTTTGCAGGAATTTGATGATGTCTTTCCCGAAGAAACACCTTCAGGCTTACCACCAATTCGAGGGATAGAGCATCAGATTGATTTTGTGCCAGGTGCGACACTTCCAAATAGGCCAGCTTATCGAACCAATCCGGAAGAGACGAAGGAATTAGAGAGGCAGATTGGAGAGTTGTTGGCAAAGGGGCACGTGAGGGAGAGTTTGAGTCCTTGTGCAGTTCCTGTGTTACTTGTGCCGAAGAAGGACTCGACGATGAGGATGTGTTGTGACTGCCGAGCCATCAACAACATAACGGTAAAGTATCGACATCCCATCCCTCGTTTAGATGATATGCTTGATGAATTGCATGGCTCTTGTGTGTTTTCTAAGATTGATTTGCGTAGTGGTTATCACCAGATTAGGATTAAGGAAGGAGATGAATGGAAAACTGCTTTTAAGACAAAACTTGGTTTGTATGAGTGGCTGGTTATGCCTTTTGGTTTGACTAATGCTCCTAGTACGTTTATGCGTCTTATGAATCATGTTTTGCGTTCTTACATAGGCAGATTTGTTGTGGTCTATTTTGATGATATTCTAGTATACAGCAAGAGTCATGATGAGCATGTTCAGCATTTGAGGTCTGTTTTAGATGTACTTAGGAAAGAGAAGTTGTATGCTAACCTAAAGAAGTGCATCTTTTGTACGGACAAGCTTGTTTTTCTTGGTTTTGTTGTTAGTGCACAGGGTGTACAGGTTGATGAGGAGAAAATACGAGCTATCCAAGAGTGGCCGAGTCCGAAGAGCATTGGAGATGTTAGAAGTTTTCACGGACTTGCTAGCTTCTATAGGCGATTCGTGCCACATTTCAGCAGTGTTGCAGCCCCGTTGACGGAAGTGATCAAAAAGAATGTGGAGTTTCATTGGGGAGAAGAGCAAGAAAAGGCGTTTCAGTTGTTGAAGTACAAGTTGACACACGCCCCGGTATTATCTCTTCCTAACTTTTCTAAATCTTTTGAGATTGAATGTGATGCTTCTGGTGTTGGTATTGGTGCAGTTTTGATGCAAGAAGGGCGGCCAGTTGCGTACTTTAGTGAGAAGCTCAATGGACCCACTTTGAGCTATCCGACGTATGATAAGGAGTTGTATGCATTGGTGAGGGCATTAAAAACGTGGCAACACTACTTATGGGCCAAGGAGTTCATCATTCACACCGATCATGAGTCGTTGAAGCACTTGAAGGGGCAACACAAGCTAAACAAGAGGCATGCTAGGTGGATGGAGTTTATTGAGACGTTTCCATACGTTATCAAGTACAAACAAGGTAAAGAGAATGTGGTGGCTGATGCACTTTCTCGGAGGTATGCTTTGATCTCTACTCTAGATGCTAAGTTGCTTGGTTTTGAGTGCATCAAGAGTCTTTATGTGAGTGATGCTGATTTTGGTGAGATTTATCGAGCATGTGAGAAATCTGCTAGTGGAGAGTATTTTAGGCATGATGATTATCTATTTAGGAAGAATAAGTTGTGTGTTCCTAAATGCTCTCTACGTGAATTGCTTTTGCTTGAGTCTCATGGTGGGGGTTTGATGGGACATTTTGGTATTGCTAAGACCTTAGCTGTTTTGCATGAACATTTCTTTTGGCCTCATATGAAACGTGATGTTGAGAGAATTTGTGGTAGATGTGTTACTTGTAAGCAAGCTAAGTCTAGAGTGAGTTCCCATGGTCTGTATACACCATTGCCTATTCCTGATGCACCTTGGATTGATATATCTATGGATTTTGTTTTAGGGTTGCCTAGGAGTAAGCGTGGTAGCGATTCCATCTTTGTGGTTGTTGATAGATTCTCTAAGATGGCACATTTCATTCCATGTCATAAGTCTGATGACGCATCTCATGTTGCTGATTTGTTCTTTAGAGAGGTTGTTAGACTGCATGGTATGCCTAGGACTATTGTTTCTGATAGGGATTCTAAGTTCTTGAGCTACTTTTGGAAGACGTTGTGGGGTAAGTTGGGTACTAAGCTGTTGTTTTCTACTACTTGTCATCCACAAACTGATGGTCAAACTGAAGTAGTCAATAGGACTTTGTCTATGTTGCTTAGGGCTATCATAAAAAAGAACATCAAGTCTTGGGAAGAATGTTTGCCACATGTTGAGTTTGCTTATAATCGTTCTGTTCATTCTGCTACTCAATTTTCGCCATTTGAGATTGTTTATGGTTTTAATCCTTTGACTCCATTGGATTTATCTCCTTTACCTGAGCATGAGCATACTGATCTTGATGGCCGGAAAAGGGCTGATTTTGTGAAACAGATTCATGAGAAGGCGAGAATGAACATTGAAAGGCGAACAGAGCAGTACGCCAAGCAAGCAAACAAGGGACGTCGCAAGGTGGTGTTTGAACCCGGTGATTGGGTATGGCTGCATATGCGCAAGGAAAGGTTTCCGTTGCAAAGGCGTTCGAAGTTACTACCTCGAGGCGATGGACCTTTTCAAGTGTTGGAGCGCATCAATGACAATGCCTACAAATTGGACTTGCCCGGTGAGTATAATGTTAGTGCTACATTTAATGTTACTGATTTGAGTCCTTTTGATATAGGCGACGACTTGGATTTGAGGACAAATCCTCTTCAAGAGGAGGGGAATGATGGAGTCCAAGGATCGTTTATTCAAGATCCTGTTCGAGTTCCAAGTGGGCCGGTGACAAGAGCTCGAGCTAAGAAGTTTAAGGATGCTTTGCAAGGGTTGGTTCAAGAAGTTTGGGCTCAAGAGTTGATGAAGAAGCCCATTGGAGATGGTGGATCGGGCAGCCCGCGAGTAGTTAATCTTATCAAGTGTGACCGGGCTGAAGATTAAAGACTTAGTTATTATTTTCGTGACTTTATTTTGCAGCCCACGTTTTGTGCCTTAAAAGGCTTTATTTTTGGGCTTTATTATGTTATTTGATGGGTTTGACCCATAGTTTGACTATACTTAAGTTATTTCATAGTTGGACTAGGTTTAGATAGGTTTTTGAGCACTATATATATGGCCCTTATGTCATGGCCGAAAATCAACATTGATCATTAATAATATTGTGAGTTTTATTCTCTCTTGAGAGCTCTTCGAATTCCTCTTGATTTTTCCAAGATGAATTCTTTACCTGGCGAATCAACGAGTTCATCATCCCTCGTTGTGTGTCATTCAGCGTCCCCGTGTGGCTCGGCGACCGTCTCTTTGGGATATAGAGGTTTCGGCTTATCTATATTACTTAGGGGGTTTAGTTCGTAGACGTATTGGGATTTCCATTAGTTCGATTCAGTCTTCCGCGTGCGTAAGTTATACGGATCTGCGAAGGTTCGTATCATTTGGCACCAGAGCCAGGTCGTCTTCCGGGCGTTCAGGTTTTAGTATCTATTCCTTTGTTTATTTTCGTTCGTGTCTTTTGTCCAGTTTTCGTTGTGAGTCGATCTGAGTCTCGTCAATTTTGTTGCTTTCTTCGTTCGTGTCGTATATCTGAGTCTCGTTAATTTTATTGCGTTCATTCGTTGAGTCGAATTCACATTAAAAAAAAAAAAAAAAAAAAAAAAAACAAGTTCGTATTTCAGATTTGTGTTGTTCGTTGCTGAAAAAAAAAAAAAAAAAAAAAAAAAAGGACGTTCGTTTATTGAAGAATTCAGATCTGTTCTAGTGTGTTAAATCCTGAAGGAGAAATTTTGTTCGATTTGATCTTCTGATTAAGGGATATTTGATTTGTTTCCTTTCTTTCGTCAATTTGTTTCCTTAGATAAGAGAAGTCCATATTCTGCATCTTTTAGTTGATCGAGTCGTTTGTTGCTTCGTTTCTTCGTGTCATTCGTTGGTTCATAGTAATTTCTTCGTTTCTTGATTGGTTCTTGAGTCATTCTTGTATTGGGTAGTAGTTGTGTATTCGTTTTTCGAGTTTCCGTCGGTAGAACTTAAAACGGACGTAACTTTTGATCTGCTTATCCGTTCAAGCTCCATAATACCATTTCGGAAACGTCTCGACGAGACCAAGAAGTCAACACTGCTACGCCGTGTTCGGTCTGCGTTTAGGCCCAAAAACACCCGTCTGAAGGTCATACCGTCCAGTTGAAAAAAATAAAATAAAATAAATCGGTAATTCCTTGGTTTGTTGGTAAGAGTTCAGTGGTAGATTGAGAGGGTTTGAGTGCTTGTAAGAGAGAATTGAGTGGAAAAAGGCAAGAGAGGTGAGATTATTAGAGGGTAAAAGCCATTGATTCGAGTGATACACGACGTGCTGAGTGCATCATCCTTGAGCGATACACGAGTGCTTGTGAGGTGGTGAGGATCCTGTTTTTAACTAACCTTTTCTTGTTTTTTGTGTTTAAAAAAAAAAAAAATAAATAAAAATAAAAAAAAAATTTACAGGTATGGCAAGTAATGCAGCAAACGATGGTTCCGGCAACAACACACATCCAGAAGATCAGCCTGATTTAGATCCAAAGCAAAAAATTTTGTGGGATGCAATGAAATCAGAATTGGACAAGATGCTCACAAAAAAATTGGATGATGTGTATGAGAGGATCCATGAGGTTTCGGAGAAAAATCAAGCTGAGTCTCCTCACGGCAGCGGTAATAGAGGTGGAGGATTTGGTAGAGATAGAGGTAGAGGTCATCTACGTTTTCCACTTCAGCGTCCACGCAGAGATCCAAAGTTCGACAGGCCACGTAGAGATCTAGAGTTTGATTGTGATGATGAGTATATGAACCTCGAAGTGGATGAAGACGGCTATGGAGGTTACAGAGGTTGGAGTAGGCAAGATAATAATTTGGGCAACATCAAGATGAATATTCCTTCTTTCCAAGGGAGGAACGACCCAGAGGCTTATCTTGACTGGGAAAGAAAGGTCGAGCTGATGTTTGAGTGTCAGGATTACTCCGAGCTGAAGAAGGTGAAGTTGGCAGCAATTGAATTCTCGGATTATGCACTCATCTGGTGGGATCAGTTGGCGACGAGTAGGCGGAGAAATGGCGAGCGTCCTGTTCAGAACTGGGACGAGATGAAGGCCATTATGAGGAAGCGATTTGTACCAGCGTACTACTACAGAGAGTTGTTCAATAAGCTTCAAACTTTGAGGCAAGGCTACCGGACAGTGGATGAGTATCATAAGGACATGGAGATAGCCATGATTCGAGCCAACATTCAGGAAGATCGAGAGGCTACAATGGCGAGGTTCTTGAATGGTCTGCGAACAGAGATCAAGGATGTGGTAGAATTGCACAATTATGTTGAGCTGGAAGACATGGTACACATGGCGGAAAAGGTAGAGAACCAGCTCAAGAGGAGGGGCAGTGCAAGGCAGAACCAGGCCAATTTCAAGCAAGGTCAGAGCAATTGGAAGCAGAATCAAACAACTGCTAGTGGTTCCTCATCCAAAGGAAGCCAATGGAAGAAGGAGGATTGGCCGAAAGAAGAGAAGAAGCCGATTGTGAAGGCGCGATCAGATTCGGCGAGTCCCACAACTCAAGGCAAAACATCAATGCCTGATACTCGTAATCGTGATCGTAAGTGTTTCAAGTGTCAAGGCTTCGGGCATATTATGAGCGAGTGCCCAAATCGAAGAGTGATGATCATGCAAGATAATGGAGAGGTGGTTACAGATGATGAGGCTGTTGACCCGGAGATGCCAGCTTTGGAGGAAGATACTGAAGAAGATGAGGAGATCATTCCACCTACTGGTCTCATTGGCATTGCAAGAAGAGCTTTGAGCGTCAACAATCATGTGGATGAGATGGTGCAGCGAGAGAACATCTTTCACACAAGATGTCATGTGAGAGATAAGTTGTGCAGTTTGATCATCGATGGGGGAAGTTGCACAAACGTGGCTAGTTTGTACATGGTTCAGAAATTAGGGCTTCCTGTGTTGCAGCATCCCAAGCCATACCGGTTGCAGTGGTTGAGCGATGCTGGTGTTGTCAGAGTTAATAAGCAAGTGAAGATTCTGTTTCGCATTGGGAAGTATGAGGATGAGGTCTTGTGTGATGTGGTTCCGATGCAGGCGAGTCACATTCTGTTGGGACGACCGTGGCAGTTCGACCGACGAGTGAACCATGATGGCTTCACCAACAAATACTCCTTCGAGTATAAGCAGAAGAAGGTGTCGCTTCTTCCTCTTACCCCAAAACAAGTGTATGAAGACCAAGTGCAGCTGCAAAAAGAGGCAGAGTTGGCGAAGTCAAAGGAGCAGAAAAAGGAGAATAAGGAGAAGGGAGTGGTGCAAAAGTTGTGTTTGGCAAGGGCGAGTGATCTGAAGTTGGCAGTTCATGAGGAGAGACCCTTGATTGTACTTTTGTACAAGGAGAACTTTTTATCTACTAATGATCTCGACTCTCTTCCCCCTTCTATTTCTTTTGTTTTGCAGGAATTTGATGATGTCTTTCCCGAAGAAACACCTTCAGGCTTACCACCAATTCGAGGGATAGAGCATCAGATTGATTTTGTGCCAGGTGCGACACTTCCAAATAGGCCAGCTTATCGAACCAATCCGGAAGAGACGAAGGAATTAGAGAGGCAGATTGGAGAGTTGTTGGCAAAGGGGCACGTGAGGGAGAGTTTGAGTCCTTGTGCAGTTCCTGTGTTACTTGTGCGAGAAGGACTCGACGATGAGGATGTGTTGTGACTGCCGAGCCATCAACAACATAACGGTAAAGTATCGACATCCCATCCCTCGTTTAGATGATATGCTTGATGAATTGCATGGCTCTTGTGTGTTTTCTAAGATTGATTTGCGTAGTGGTTATCACCAGATTAGGATTAAGGAAGGAGATGAATGGAAAACTGCTTTTAAGACAAAACTTGGTTTGTATGAGTGGCTGGTTATGCCTTTTGGTTTGACTAATGCTCCTAGTACGTTTATGCGTCTTATGAATCATGTTTTGCGTTCTTACATAGGCAGATTTGTTGTGGTCTATTTTGATGATATTCTAGTATACAGCAAGAGTCATGATGAGCATGTTCAGCATTTGAGGTCTGTTTTAGATGTACTTAGGAAAGAGAAGTTGTATGCTAACCTAAAGAAGTGCATCTTTTGTACGGACAAGCTTGTTTTTCTTGGTTTTGTTGTTAGTGCACAGGGTGTACAGGTTGATGAGGAGAAAATACGAGCTATCCAAGAGTGGCCGAGTCCGAAGAGCATTGGAGATGTTAGAAGTTTTCACGGACTTGCTAGCTTCTATAGGCGATTCGTGCCACATTTCAGCAGTGTTGCAGCCCCGTTGACGGAAGTGATCAAAAAGAATGTGGAGTTTCATTGGGGAGAAGAGCAAGAAAAGGCGTTTCAGTTGTTGAAGTACAAGTTGACACACGCCCCGGTATTATCTCTTCCTAACTTTTCTAAATCTTTTGAGATTGAATGTGATGCTTCTGGTGTTGGTATTGGTGCAGTTTTGATGCAAGAAGGGCGGCCAGTTGCGTACTTTAGTGAGAAGCTCAATGGACCCACTTTGAGCTATCCGACGTATGATAAGGAGTTGTATGCATTGGTGAGGGCATTAAAAACGTGGCAACACTACTTATGGGCCAAGGAGTTCATCATTCACACCGATCATGAGTCGTTGAAGCACTTGAAGGGGCAACACAAGCTAAACAAGAGGCATGCTAGGTGGATGGAGTTTATTGAGACGTTTCCATACGTTATCAAGTACAAACAAGGTAAAGAGAATGTGGTGGCTGATGCACTTTCTCGGAGGTATGCTTTGATCTCTACTCTAGATGCTAAGTTGCTTGGTTTTGAGTGCATCAAGAGTCTTTATGTGAGTGATGCTGATTTTGGTGAGATTTATCGAGCATGTGAGAAATCTGCTAGTGGAGAGTATTTTAGGCATGATGATTATCTATTTAGGAAGAATAAGTTGTGTGTTCCTAAATGCTCTCTACGTGAATTGCTTTTGCTTGAGTCTCATGGTGGGGGTTTGATGGGACATTTTGGTATTGCTAAGACCTTAGCTGTTTTGCATGAACATTTCTTTTGGCCTCATATGAAACGTGATGTTGAGAGAATTTGTGGTAGATGTGTTACTTGTAAGCAAGCTAAGTCTAGAGTGAGTTCCCATGGTCTGTATACACCATTGCCTATTCCTGATGCACCTTGGATTGATATATCTATGGATTTTGTTTTAGGATTGCCTAGGAGTAAGCGTGGTAGCGATTCCATCTTTGTGGTTGTTGATAGATTCTCTAAGATGGCACATTTCATTCCATGTCATAAGTCTGATGACGCATCTCATGTTGCTGATTTGTTCTTTAGAGAGGTTGTTAGACTGCATGGTATGCCTAGGACTATTGTTTCTCATAGGGATTCTAAGTTCTTGAGCTACTTTTGGAAGACGTTGTGGGGTAAGTTGGGTACTAAGCTGTTGTTTTCTACTACTTGTCATCCACAAACTGATGGTCAAACTGAAGTAGTCAATAGGACTTTGTCTATGTTGCTTAGGGCTATCATAAAAAAGAACATCAAGTCTTGGGAAGAATGTTTGCCACATGTTGAGTTTGCTTATAATCGTTCTGTTCATTCTGCTACTCAATTTTCGCCATTTGACATTGTTTATGGTTTTAATCCTTTGACTCCATTGGATTTATCTCCTTTACCTGAGCATGAGCATACTGATCTTGATGGCCGGAAAAGGGCTGATTTTGTGAAACAGATTCATGAGAAGGCGAGAATGAACATTGAAAGGCGAACAGAGCAGTACGCCAAGCAAGCAAACAAGGGACGTCGCAAGGTGGTGTTTGAACCCGGTGATTGGGTATGGCTGCATATGCGCAAGGAAAGGTTTCCGTTGCAAAGGCGTTCGAAGTTACTACCTCGAGGCGATGGACCTTTTCAAGTGTTGGAGCGCATCAATGACAATGCCTACAAATTGGACTTGCCCGGTGAGTATAATGTTAGTGCTACATTTAATGTTACTGATTTGAGTCCTTTTGATATAGGTGACGACTTGGATTTGAGGACAAATCCTCTTCAAGAGGAGGGGAATGATGGAGTCCAAGGATCGTTTATTCAAGATCCTGTTCGAGTTCCAAGTGGGCCGGTGACAAGAGCTCGAGCTAAGAAGTTTAAGGAAGCTTTGCAAGGGTTGGTTCAAGAAGTTTGGGCTCAAGAGTTGATGAAGAAGCCCATTGGAGATGGTGGATCGGGCAGCCCGCGAGTAGTTAATCTTATCAAGTGTGACCGGGCTGAAGATTAAAGACTTAGTTATTATTTTCGTGACTTTATTTTGCAGCCCACGTTTTGTGCCTTAAAAGGCTTTATTTTTGGGCTTTATTATGTTATTTGATGGGTTTGACCCATAGTTTGACTATACTTAAGTTATTTCATAGTTGGACTAGGTTTAGATAGGTTTTTGAGCACTATATATATGGCCCTTATGTCATGGCCGAAAATCAACATTGATCATTAATAATATTGTGAGTTTTATTCTCTCTTGAGAGCTCTTCGAATTCCTCTTGATTTTTCCAAGACGAATTCTTTACCCGGCGAATCAACGAGTTCATCATCCCTCGTTGTGTGTCATTCAGCGTCCCCGTGTGGCTCGGCGACCGTCTCTTTGGGATATAGAGGTTTCGGCTTATCTATATTACTTAGGGGGTTTAGTTCGTAGACGTATTGGGATTTCCATTAGTTCGATTCAGTCTTCCGCGTGCGTAAGTCATACGGATCTGCGAAGGTTTCGTATCAAAGTGGAAGCCAGGGGGACAAAACAAATTAAACGATGCTTAGGGAAAAAAATAGTACGAACCGACTGAGAGAACTTTGGACTTCGACCACCCTACCATTATTCAATATCTCATAAGTGTTACAACGACTCAAGAATCGTGCGGAACCGATGAGTAAGGAAAAAATCTTACGAACCGACTTGGAGAACTTCGGACTTCGACCACACCCCATTCTTCAATATCTCATAAGTGTTACAACGACTCAAGAATTGTGCAAAACCGATGAGTAAGGAAGGAGATGTCAGGGGACAAAACAAGCAAAACGATGTCTAGGGAAAAAATCGTACGAACCGACTAAGAGAACTTGGGACTTCGACCACCCCACCATTCTTCAATGTCTCATAAGTATTCTATTGACTCAAGAATCGTACGAAACCGATGAGTACGGAAGGACATGTCAGGGGGACAAAACAAATAAAACGATGCCTAGGGAAAAAATCGTACTAATCGACTGAGAGAACTTCGGACTTCGACCACCCCACCATTCTTGAATATCTCATAAGTGTTACAACGACTCAAGAATTGTACCAAACCGATAAGTAATGATGGAGATGTCAGGGGGACGAAACAAGGAAAATGATGCCTAGGAAAAAAATCGTACGAACCGACTGAGAGAACATCGGACTTCGACAACCCCACCCACCATTCTTCAATATCTCATAAGTGTTACAACGACTCAAGAATCGTGTGAAACCGATGAGTAAGGAAGGAGATGTCAGGGGGACAAAACAAGGAAAACGTTGCCTAGGGAAAAAATCGTACGAACTGACTGAGAGAACTTCGGACTTCGACCACCCACCATTCTTCAAAATCTCATAAGTGTTACAACGCGACTCAAGAATCGTGCGGAACCGATGAGTATGGAAGGAGATGCCAGGGGGACAAAACAAATAAAATGATGCCTAGGGAAAAAATCGTACGAACCGACTGAGAGAACTTCGGACTTCGACCACCCCCCATTCTTCAATATCTCGTAAGTGTTACAACGACTCAAGAATCGTGCAAAACCGATGAGTAAGGAAGGAGATGCCAGGGGGACAAAATAAATAAAATGATGCTTAGGGAAAAAATCATACGAACCGACTGAGAGAACTTCGGACTTCGACCACCCCACCATTCTTCAATATCTCATAAGTGTTACAACGACTCAAGAATCGTGCGGAACCGATGAGTAAGGAAGGATATGCAAGGGGGACAAAACAAATAAAATGATGTCTAGGGAAAAAATCGTACGAACCGACTGAGAGAACTTCGGACTTCGACAACCCCACCATTCTACAATATCTCATAAGTGTTACAACGACTCAAGAATCGTGCGGAACCGATGAGTAAGGAAGGAGATGTCAGGGGGACAAAACAAGGAAAATGATGCCTAGGGAAAAAATCGTACGAACCGAATGAGAGAACTTCGGACTTCGACCGCCCCACCATTCTTCAATATCTCGCAAGTGTTACAACGACTCAAGAATCGTGCGAAACCGATGTGTAAGGAAGGAGAAGCCAGGGCGACAAAATAAATTAAACGATGCTTAGGGAAAAATATAGTACGAACCGACTGAGAGAACTTCGGACTTCGACCACCCCACCATTCTTCAATATCTCCATCCGTGTTACAACGACTCAAGAATCGTGCGGAACCGATGAGTAAAGAAGGATATGCAAGGGGGACAAAACAAATAAAATGATGTCTAGGGAAAAAATCGTACGAACCGACTGAGAGAACTTCGGACTTCGACAACCCCACCATTCTTCAATATCTCATAAGTGTTACGACGACTCAAGAATCGTGCGGAACCGATGAGTAAGGAAGGACATGTCAGGGGGACAAAACAAGGAAAACGATGCCTAGGGAAAAAATCGTACGAACCGAATGAGAGAACTTCGGACTTCAACCGCCCCACCATTCTTCAATATCTCATATGTGTTACAACGACTCAAGAATTGTGCGAAACCGATGAGTAAGGAAGGAGATGTCAGGGGGACAAAACCAGGAAAACGATGCCAAAGGAAAAAATCATACGAACCGACTGGGAGAACATCGGACTTCGACAACCCCACCATTCTTCAATATCTCATAAGTGTTACAACGACTCAAGAATCGTGCGGAACCGATGAGTAAGGAAGGAGATGTCAGGGGGACAAAACAAGGAAAATGATGCCTAGGGAAAAAATCGTACGAACCGAATGAGAGAACTTCGGACTTCGACCGCCCACCATTCTTCAAAATCTCGTAAGTGTTACAACGCGACTCAAGAATCGTGCGGAACCGATGAGTATGGAAGGAGATGCCAGGGGGACAAAACAAATAAAATGATGCCTAGGGAAAAAATCGTACGAACTGACTGAGAGAACTTCGGACTTCCACCACCCACCATTCTTCAAAATCTCATAAGTGTTACGATGACTCAAGAATCGTGCAAAACCGATGAGTAAGGAAGGAGATGCCAGGGGGACAAAATAAATAAAATGATGCTTAGGGAAAAAATCATACGAACCGACTGAGAGAACTTCAGACTTCGACCACCCCACCATTCTTCAATATCTCATAAGTGTTACAACGACTCAAGAATCGTGCGGAACCGATGAGTAAGGAAGGATATGCAAGGGGGACAAAACAAATAAAATGATGTCTAGGGAAAAAATCGTACGAACCGACTGAGAGAACTTCGGACTTCGACAACCCCACCATTTTACAATATCTCATAAGTGTTACAACGACTCAAGAATCGTGCGGAACCGATGAGTAAGGAAGGAGATGTCAGGGGGACAAAACAAGGAAAATGATGCCTAGGGAAAAAATCGTACGAACCGAATGAGAGAACTTCGGACTTCGACCGCCCCACCATTCTTCAATATCTCGCAAGTGTTACAACGACTCAAGAATTGTGCGAAACCGATGTGTAAGGAAGGAGAAGCCAGGGGGACAAAATAAATTAAACGATGCTTAGGGAAAAATATAGTACGAACCGACTGAGAGAACTTCGGACTTCGACCACCCCACCATTCTTCAATATCTCCATGAGTGTTACAACGACTCAAGAATCGTGCGGAACCGATGAGTAAAGAAGGATATGCAAGGGGGACAAAACAAATAAAATGATGTCTAGGGAAAAAATCGTACGAACCGACTGAGAGAACTTCGGACTTCGACAACCCCACCATTCTTCAATATCTCATAAGTGTTACGACGACTCAAGAATCGTGCGGAACCGATGAGTAAGGAAGGACATGTCAGGGGGACAAAACAAGGAAAACGATGCCTAGGGAAAAAATCGTACGAACCGAATGAGAGAACTTCGGACTTCAACCGCCCCACCATTCTTCAATATCTCATATGTGTTACAACGACTCAAGAATTGTGCGAAACCGATGAGTAAGGAAGGAGATGTCAGGGGGACAAAACCAGGAAAACGATGCCAAAGGAAAAAATCATACGAACCGACTGGGAGAACATCGGACTTCGACAACCCCACCATTCTTCAATATCTCATAAGTGTTACAACGACTCAAGAATCGTGCGGAACAGATGAGTAAGGAAGGAGATGTCAGGGGGACAAAACAAGGAAAATGATGCCTAGGGAAAAAATCGTACGAACCGAATGAGAGAACTTCGGACTTCGACCGCCGACCATTCTTCAAAATCTCGTAAGTGTTACAACGCGACTCAAGAATCGTGCGGAACCGATGAGTATGGAAGGAGAAGCCAGGGGGACAAAACAAATAAAATGATGCCTAGGGAAAAAATCGTACGAACTGACTGAGAGAACTTCGGACTTCCACCACCCACCATTCTTCAAAATCTCGTAAGTGTTACAACGCGACTCAAGAATCGTGCGGAACCGATGAGTATGGAAGGAGATGCCAGGTGGACAAAACAAATAAAATGATGCCTAGGGAAAAAATCGTACGAACCGAATGAGAGAACTTCGGACTTCGACCACCCCCCATTCTTCAATATCTCGTAAGTGTTACAACGACCCAAGAATCGTGCAAAACCGATGAGTAAGGAAGGAGATGCCAGGGGGACCAAATAAACATAAAATGATG
>LSBG02000226.1:0-14398 GCA_001642375.2 Mentha longifolia
CGTATGCACCCTTCATTAGCAAGTTGCTCAAAAAGCATAGGAGTGAACGAACTCATAAAATTGAGTCTCATTTCCGAAACTATTTTCGCCGAACGAACGCCGTCGCGTCCTCACCGTATCGGCCGTATCTGCCTCGTTGCAATCCGGATTGACGCGTTTCTTGCGCCAGTTGAAAGCTCATTCAGTGTGCTACTGCTCAGACATGCAAAATTAAAAGAAAGACCCATTTTAATGGGATGGAGGATATCAAAAAAGAAAAAAATACGTGAAGTTTACTCATTTCGTGATGAAATTTGCCTATATGGGCATGTTAGGGAGGTCGGATGCACCCCTTCCTTCATGCAATTTATGCTCAAAAACATCATTAGGAGTGAACGAACTCATAAAATTGAGTCTCATTTCGAAACTATTTTCGCCGAACGACCGTCGTCGCGTCCTCACCGTATCGGCCGTATCTGCCTCGTTGCAATCCGGATTGACGCGATTCTTGCGCCAGTTGAAAGCTTATTCAGTGTGCTACTGCTCAAATAGTGCAAAATTAAAAGAAAGACCCATTTTAATGGGATGGAGGATATCAAAAAAGAAAAAATACGTGAAGTTTACTCATTTTCGTGATGAAATTGGCCTATATGGGCATGTTAGGGAGGTCGGATGCACCCCTTCCTTCAGCAATTTATGCTCAAAAACATCATTAGGAGTGAACGAACTCATAAAATTGAGTCTCATTTCCGAAACTATTTTCGCCGAACGACCGTCGTCGCGTCCTCACCGTATCGGCCGTATCTGCCTCGTTGCAATCCGGATTGACGCGTTTCTTGCGCCAGTTGAAAGCTCATTCAGTGTGCTACTTCTCAGACATGCAAAATTAAAAGAAAGACCCATTTTAATGGATGGAGGATATCAAAAAAGAAAAAATACGTGAAGTTTACTCATTTCCGTGATGAAATTTGCCTATATGGGCATGTTAGGGAGGTCGGATGCACCCCTTCCTTATGCAATTTATGCTCAAAAATATCATTAGGAGTGAACGAACTCATAAAATTGAGTCTCATTTCGAAACTATTTTCGCCGAACGACCGTCGTCGCGTCCTCACCGTATCGGCCGTATCTGCCTCGTTGCAATCCGGATTGACGCGATTTCTTGCGCCAGTTGAAAGCTTATTCAGTGTGCTACTGCTCAAATAGTGAAAATCAAAGAAAGACCCATTTTAATGGGATTGAGGGTATCAAAAAGAAAAAAATACGTAAAGTTTACTCATTTTCGTGATGAAATTGGCCTATATGGGCATGTTAGGGAGGTCGGATGCACCCCTTCCTTCAGCAATTTATGCTCAAAAACATCATTAGGAGTGAACGAACTCATAAAATTGAGTCTCATTTCCGAAACTATTTTCGCCGAACGACCGCCGTCGCGTCCTCACCGTATCGGCCGTATCTGCCTCGTTGCAATCCGGATTGACGCGATTCTTGCGCCAGTTGAAAGCTTATTCAGTGTGCTACTGCTCAAACAGTGAAAATTAAAGAAAGACCCATTTTAATGGGATTGAGGATATCAAAAAAGAAAAAAATACGTGAAGTTTACTCATTTTCGTGATGAAATTTGCCTATATGGGCATGTTAGGGAGGTCGGATGCACCCCTTCCTTCAGCAATTTATGCTCAAAACATCATTAGGAGTGAACGAACTCATAAAATTGAGTCTCATTTCCGAAACTATTTTCGCCGAACGACCGCCGTCGCGTCCTCACCGTATCGGCCGTATCTGCCTCGTTGCAATCCGGATTGACGCGTTTCTTGCGCCAGTTGAAAGCTTATTCAGTGTGCTACTGCTCAGACATGCAAAATTAAAGAAAGACCCATTTTAATGGGATGGAGGATATCAAAAAAGAAAAAAATACGTGAAGTTTACTCATTTTCGTGATGAAATTTGCCTATATGGGCATGTTAGGGAGGTCGGATGCACCCCTTCCTTAGCAATTTATGCTCAAAAATATCATTAGGAGTGAACGAACTCATAAAATTGAGTCTCATTTCGAAACTATTTTCGCCGAACGACCGTCGTCGCGTCCTCACCGTATCGGCCGTATCTGCCTCGTTGCAATCCGGATTGACGCGATTCTTGCGCCAGTTGAAAGCTTATTCAGTGTGCTACTGCTCAACTAGTGAAAATTAAATAAAGACCCATTTTAATGGGATTGAGGATATCAAAAAAGAAAAAAATACTTGAAGTTTACTCATTTTCGTGATGAAATTTGCCTATATGGGCATGTTAGGGAGGTCGGATGCACCCCTTCCTTCAGCAATTTATGCTCAAAAACATCATTAGGAGTGAACGAACTCATAAAATTGAGTCTCATTTCCGAAACTATTTTCGCCGAACGACCGCCGTCGCGTCCTCACCGTATCGGCCGTATCTGCCTCGTTGCAATCCGGATTGACGCGATTCTTGCGCCAGTTGAAAGCTTATTCAGTGTGCTACTGCTCAAATAGTGAAAATTAAAAGAAAGACCCATTTTAATGGGATTGAGGATATCAAAAAAGAAAAAAATACGTGAAGTTTACTCATTTTCGTGATGAAATTGGCCTATATGGGCATGTTAGGGAGGTCGGATGCACCCCTTCCTTCAGCAATTTATGCTCAAAAACATCATTAGGAGTGAACGAACTCATAAAATTGAGTCTCATTTCCGAAACTATTTTCGCCGAACGACCGCCGTCGCGTCCTCACCGTATCGGCCGTATCTGCCTCGTTGCAATCCGGATTGACGCGTTTCTTGCGCCAGTTGAAAGCTCATTCAGTGTGCTACTGCTCAGACATGCAAAATTAAAAGAAAGACCCATTTTAATGGATGGAGGATATCAAAAAAGAAAAAAATACGTGAAGTTTACTCATTTCCGTGATGAAATTTGCCTATATGGGCATGTTAGGGAGGTCGGATGCACCCCTTCCTTATGCAATTTATGCTCAAAAATATCATTAGGAGTGAACGAACTCATAAAATTGAGTCTCATTTCCGAAATTATTTTCGCCGAACGACCGTCGTCGCGTCCTCACCGTATCGGCCGTATCTGCCTCGTTGCAATCCGGATTGATGCGATTCTTGCGCCAGTTGAAAGCTTATTCAGTGTGCTACTGCTCAAATAGTGAAAATCAATAGAAAGACCCATTTTAATGGGATTGAGGATATCAAAAAAGAAAAAATACGTAAAGTTTACTCATTTTCGTGATGAAATTGGCCTATATGGGCATGTTAGGGAGGTCGGATGCACCCCTTCCTTCAGCAATTTATGCTCAAAAATATCATTAGGAGTGAACGAACTCATAAAATTGAGTCTCATTTCCGAAACTATTTTCGCCGAACGACCGCCGTCGCGTCCTCACCGTATCGGCCGTATCTGCCTCGTTGCAATCCGGATTGACGCGATTCTTGCGCCAGTTGAAAGCTTATTCAGTGTGCTACTGCTCAATAGTGAAAATCTAAAAGAAAGACCCATTTTATGGGATTGAGGATATCAAAAAAGAAAAAAATACGTGAAGTTTACTCATTTTCGTGATGAAATTTGCCTATATGGGCATGTTAGGGAGGTCGGATGCACCCCTTCCTTCAGCAATTTATGCTCAAAAACATCATTAGGAGTGAACGAACTCATAAAATTGAGTCTCATTTCCGAAACTATTTTCGCCGAACGACCGTCAGTCGCGTCCTCACCGTATCGGCCGTATCTGCCTCGTTGCAATCCGGATTGACGCGTTCTTGCGCCAGTTGAAAGCTTATTCAGTGTGCTACTGCTCAGCATAGTGCAAAATTAAAAGAAAGACCCATTTTAATGGGATTGAGGATATCAAAAAGAAAAAAATACGTGAAGTTTACTCATTTTCGTGATGAAATTTGCCTATATGGGCATGTTAGGGAGGTCGGATGCACCCCTTCCTTATGCAATTTATGCTCAAAAATATCATTAGGAGTGAACGAACTCATAAAATTGAGTCTCATTTCGAAACTATTTTCGCCGAACGACCGTCGTCGCGTCCTCACCGTATCGGCCGTATCTGCCTCGTTGCAATCCGGATTGACGCGATTCTTGCGCCAGTTGAAAGCTTATTCAGTGTGCTACTGCTCAAATAGTGAAAATCAATAGAAAGACCCATTTTAATGGGATTGAGGATATCAAAAAAGAAAAAAATACGTGAAGTTTACTCATTTTCGTGATGAAATTGGCCTATATGGGCATGTTAGGGAGGTCGGATGCACCCCTTCCTTCAGCAATTTATGCTCAAAACATCATTAGGAGTGAACGAACTCATAAAATTGAGTCTCATTTCCGAAACTATTTTCGCCGAACGACCGCCGTCGCGTCCTCACCGTATCGGCCGTATCTGCCTCGTTGCAATCCGGATTGACGCGTTCTTGCGCCAGTTGAAAGCTTATTCAGTGTGCTACTGCTCAAATCAGTGCAAAATTAAAGAAAGACCCATTTTAATGGGATTGAGGATATCAAAAAAGAAAAAAATACGTGAAGTTTACTCATTTTCGTGATGAAATTTGCCTATATGGGCATGTTAGGGAGGTCGGATGCACCCCTTCCTTCAGCAATTTATGCTCAAAAACATCATTAGGAGTGAACGAACTCATAAAATTGAGTCTCATTTCCGAAACTATTTTCGCCGAACGACCGCCGTCGCGTCCTCACCGTATCGGCCGTATCTGCCTCGTTGCAATCCGGATTGACGCGTTCTTGCGCCAGTTGAAAGCTTATTCAGTGTGCTACTGCTCAGACATGCAAAATTAAAAGAAAGACCCATTTTAATGGGATGGAGGATATCAAAAAAGAAAAAATACGTGAAGTTTACTCATTTCGTGATGAAATTTGCCTATATGGGCATGTTAGGGAGGTCGGATGCACCCCTTCCTTATGCAATTTATGCTCAAAAACATCATTAGGAGTGAACGAACTCATAAAATTGAGTCTCATTTCCGAAACTATTTTCGCCGAACGACCGTCCGTCGCGTCCTCACCGTATCGGCCGTATCTGCCTCGTTGCAATCCGGATTGACGCGATTCTTGCGCCAGTTGAAAGCTTATTCAGTGTGCTACTGCTCAATAGTGAAAATCAAATAAAGACCCATTTTAATGGGATTGAGGATATCAAAAAAGAAAAAAATACGTGAAGTTTACTCATTTTCGTGATGAAATTGGCCTATATGGGCATGTTAGGGAGGTCGGATGCACCCCTTCCTTCAGCAATTTATGCTCAAAACATCATTAGGAGTGAACGAACTCATAAAATTGAGTCTCATTTCCGAAACTATTTTCGCCGAACGACCGCCGTCGCGTCCTCACCGTATCGGCCGTATCTGCCTCGTTGCAATCCGGATTGACGCAATTCTTTTGTCCATTGAAAGCTTAATTTGTGTGCTACTGCTCAAATAGTGAAATCAATACAAGACCCATTTAATGGATTGAGGATATCAAAAAAGAAAAAATACGTGAAGTTTACTCATTTTCGTGATAAAATTTGCCTATATGGGCATGTTAGGGAGGTCGGATGCACCCCTTCCTTCAGCAATTTATGCTCAAAAACATCATTAGAGTGAACGAACTCATAAAAGTGAGTCCTCAGTTCCGAAACTATTTTCGCCGAACGACGCCGTCGCGTCCTCACCGTATCGGCCGTATCTGCCTCGTTGCAAGCCGGATTGACGCGTTTCTTGCGCCAGTTGAAAGCTTATTCAGTGTGCTACTGCTCAAACATGAAAAATTAAAAGAAAGACCCATTTTAATGGGATGGAGGATATCAAAAAAGAAAAAAATACGTGAAGTTTACTCATTTCGTGATGAAATTTGCCTATATGGGCATGTTAGGGAGGTCGGATGCACCCCTTCCTTCAGCAATTTATGCTCAAAAACATCATTAGGAGTGAACGAACTCATAAAATTGAGTCTCATTCCGAAACTATTTTCGCCGACCGACGTCGTCGCGTCCTCACCGTATCGGCCGTATCTGCCTCGTTGCAATCCGGATTGACGCGATTCTTGCGCCAGTTGAAAGCTTATTCAGTGTGCTACTGCTCAACAGTGAAAATTAAAAGAAAGACCCATTTTAATGGGATTGAGGATATCAAAAAAGAAAAAAATACGTGAAGTTTACTCATTTTCGTGATGAAATTTGCCTATATGGGCATGTTAGGGAGGTCGGATGCACCCCTTCCTTCAGCAATTTATGCTCAAAAACATCATTAGGAGTGAACGAACTCATAAAATTGAGTCTCATTTCCGAAACTATTTTCGCCGAACGACCGCCGTCGCGTCCTCACCGTATCGGCCGTATCTGCCTCGTTGCAATCCGGATTGACGCGTTTCTTGCGCCAGTTGAAAGCTTATTCAGTGTGCTACTGCTCAGACATGCAAAATTAAAAGAAAGACCCATTTTAATGGGATTGAGGATATCAAAAAAGAAAAAAATACGTGAAGTTTACTCATTTCCGTGATGAAATTTGCCTATATGGGCATGTTAGGGAGGTCGGATGCACCCCTTCCTTCAGCAATTTATGCTCAAAAACATCATTAGGAGTGAACGAACTCATAAAATTGAGTCTCATTTCCGAAACTATTTTCGCCGAACGACCGCCGTCGCGTCCTCACCGTATCGGCCGTATCTGCCTCGTTGCAATCCGGATTGACGCGATTCTTGCGCCAGTTGAAAGCTTATTCAGTGTGCTACTGCTCAATTAGTGAAAATCTAAAGAAAGACCCATTTTAATGGTATTGAGGATATCAAAAAAGAAAAAAATACGTGAAGTTTACTCATTTTCGTGATGAAATTGGCCTATATGGGCATGTTAGGGAGGTCGGATGCACCCCTTCCTTCAGCAATTTATGCTCAAAAACATCATTAGGAGTGAACGAACTCATAAAATTGAGTCTCATTTCCGAAACTATTTTCGCCGAACGACCGCCGTCGCGTCCTCACCGTATCGGCCGTATCTGCCTCGTTGCAATCCGGATTGACGCGATTCTTGCGCCAGTTGAAAGCTTATTCAGTGTGCTACTGCTCAAATAGTGAAAATCAAAGAAAGACCCATTTTAATGGGATTGAGGATATCAAAAAAGAAAAAAATACGTGAAGTTTACTCATTTTCGTGATGAAATTGGCCTATATGGGCATGTTAGGGAGGTCGGATGCACCCCTTCCTTCAGCAATTTATGCTCAAAACATCATTAGGAGTGAACGAACTCATAAAATTGAGTCTCATTTCCGAAACTATTTTCGCCGAACGACCGCCGTCGCGTCCTCACCGTATCGGCCGTATCTGCCTCGTTGCAATCCGGATTGACGCGATTTCTTGCGCCAGTTGAAAGCTTATTCAGTGTGCTACTGCTCAACATGCAAAATTAAAAGAAAGACCCATTTTAATGGGATTGAGGATATCAAAAAAGAAAAAAATACGTGAAGTTTACTCATTTTCGTGATGAAATTTGCCTATATGGGCATGTTAGGGAGGTCGGATGCACCCCTTCCTTCAGCAATTTATGCTCAAAACATCATTAGGAGTGAACGAACTCATAAAATTGAGTCTCATTTCCGAAACTATTTTCGCCGAACGACCGCCGTCGCGTCCTCACCGTATCGGCCGTATCTGCCTCGTTGCAATCCGGATTGACGCGTTTCTTGCGCCAGTTGAAAGCTTATTCAGTGTGCTACTGCTCAGACATGCAAAATTAAAAGAAAGACCCATTTTAATGGGATGGAGGATATCAAAAAAGAAAAAATACGTGAAGTTTACTCATTTCGTGATGAAATTTGCCTATATGGGCATGTTAGGGAGGTCGGATGCACCCCTTCCTTCATGCAATTTATGCTCAAAAATATCATTAGGAGTGAACGAACTCATAAAATTGAGTCTCATTTCCGAAACTATTTTCGCCGAACGACCGTCGTCGCGTCCTCACCGTATCGGCCGTATCTGCCTCGTTGCAATCCGGATTGACGCGATTCTTGCGCCAGTTGAAAGCTTATTCAGTGTGCTACTGCTCAAATAGTGAAAATCAATAGAAAGACCCATTTTAATGGGATTGAGGATATCAAAAAAGAAAAAATACGTGAAGTTTACTCATTTTCGTGATGAAATTGGCCTATATGGGCATGTTAGGGAGGTCGGATGCACCCCTTCCTTCAGCAATTTATGCTCAAAAACATCATTAGGAGTGAACGAACTCATAAAATTGAGTCTCATTTCCGAAACTATTTTCGCCGAACGACCGCCGTCGCGTCCTCACCGTATCGGCCGTATCTGCCTCGTTGCAATCCGGATTGACGCGATTCTTGCGCCAGTTGAAAGCTTATTCAGTGTGCTACTGCTCAAACAGTGAAAATTAAAAGAAAGACCCATTTTAATGGGATGGAGGATATCAAAAAAGAAAAAAATACGTGAAGTTTACTCATTTTCGTGATGAAATTTGCCTATATGGGCATGTTAGGGAGGTCGGATGCACCCCTTCCTTCAGCAATTTATGCTCAAAACATCATTAGGAGTGAACGAACTCATAAAATTGAGTCTCATTTCCGAAACTATTTTCGCCGAACGACCGCCGTCGCGTCCTCACCGTATCGGCCGTATCTGCCTCGTTGCAATCCGGATTGACGCGATTCTTGCGCCAGTTGAAAGCTTATTCAGTGTGCTACTGCTCAATTAGTGAAAATTAAAAGAAAGACCCATTTTAATGGGATTGAGGATATCAAAAAAGAAAAAAATACGTGAAGTTTACTCATTTTCGTGATGAAATTGGCCTATATGGGCATGTTAGGGAGGTCGGATGCACCCCTTCCTTCAGCAATTTATGCTCAAAAACATCATTAGGAGTGAACGAACTCATAAAATTGAGTCTCATTTCCGAAACTATTTTCGCCGAACGACCGCCGTCGCGTCCTCACCGTATCGGCCGTATCTGCCTCGTTGCAATCCGGATTGACGCGATTCTTGCGCCAGTTGAAAGCTTATTCAGTGTGCTACTGCTCAATTAGTGAAAATTAAAAGAAAGACCCATTTTAATGGTATTGAGGATATCAAAAAAGAAAAAATACGTGAAGTTTACTCATTTTCGTGATGAAATTGGCCTATATGGGCATGTTAGGGAGGTCGGATGCACCCCTTCCTTCAGCAATTTATGCTCAAAAACATCATTAGGAGTGAACGAACTCATAAAATTGAGTCTCATTTCCGAAACTATTTTCGCCGAACGACCGCCGTCGCGTCCTCACCGTATCGGCCGTATCTGCCTCGTTGCAATCCGGATTGACGCGATTCTTGCGCCAGTTGAAAGCTTATTCAGTGTGCTACTGCTCAACATTAGGAAAATTAAAAGAAAGACCCATTTTAATTGTATTGAGGATATCAAAAAAGAAAAAAATACGTGAAGTTTACTCATTTTCGTGATGAAATTGGCCTATATGGGCATGTTAGGGAGGTCGGATGCACCCCTTCCTTCAGCAATTTATGCTCAAAAACATCATTAGGAGTGAACGAACTCATAAAATTGAGTCTCATTTCCGAAACTATTTTCGCCGAACGACCGTCGTCGCGTCCTCACCGTATCGGCCGTATCTGCCTCGTTGCAATCCGGATTGACGCGTTTCTTGCGCCAGTTGAAAGCTTATTCAGTGTGCTACTGCTCAGACATGCAAAATTAAAGAAAGACCCATTTTAATGGGATGGAGGATATCAAAAAAGAAAAAAATACGTGAAGTTTACTCATTTTCGTGATGAAATTTGCCTATATGGGCATGTTAGGGAGGTCGGATGCACCCCTTCCTTCATGCAATTTATGCTCAAAAATATCATTAGGAGTGAACGAACTCATAAAATTGAGTCTCATTTCGAAACTATTTTCGCCGAACGACCGTCGTCGCGTCCTCACCGTATCGGCCGTATCTGCCTCGTTGCAATCCGGATTGACGCGATTCTTGCGCCAGTTGAAAGCTTATTCAGTGTGCTACTGCTCAAATAGTGAAAATCAATAAAAGACCCATTTTAATGGGATTGAGGATATCAAAAAAGAAAAAATATGTAAAGTTTACTCATTTTCATGATGAAATTGGCCAATATGGGCATGTTAGGGGGTCGGATGCACCCCTTCCTTCAGCAATTTATGCTCAAAAACATCATTAGGAGTGAACGAACTCATAAAATTGAGTCTCATTTCCGAAACTATTTTCGCCGAACGACTGCCGTCGCGGCCTCACCGTATCGGCCGTATCTGCCTCGTTGCAATCCGGATTGACGCGTTTCTTGCGCCAGTTGAAAGCTCATTCAGTGTGCTACTGCCTTCAACAATTTATGCTCAAAAACATCATTAGGAGTGAACGAACTCATAAAATTCAGTCTCATTTCCGAAACTATTTTCGCCGGACGAATGTTGTCGCGTCCTCACCTATCGGCCGTATCTGCCTCGTTGCAATCCGGATTGACGCGTTTCTTGCGCCATTGAAAGCTCATTCAGTGCTACTACTCGACAGCAATGAAAAAAAGAAAGACCCATTTTAATGGGATGGAGGATATCAAAAAGAAAAAAATACGTGAAGTTTACTCATTTTCGTGATGAAATTTGCCTATATGGGCATGTTAGGGAGGTCGGATGCACCCCTTCCTTATGCAATTTATGCTCAAAAATATCATTAGGAGTGAACGAACTCATAAAATTGAGTCTCATTTCCGAAACTATTTTCGCCGAACGACCGTCGTCGCGTCCTCACCGTATCGGCCGTATCTGCCTCGTTGCAATCCGGATTGACGCGATTCTTGCGCCAGTTGAAAGCTTATTCAGTGTGCTACTGCTCAAATAGTGAAAATCAAAAGAAAGACCCATTTTAATGGGATTGAGGATATCAAAAAAGAAAAAATACGTGAAGTTTACTCATTTTCGTGATGAAATTGGCCTATATGGGCATGTTAGGGAGGTCGGATGCACCCCTTCCTTCAGCAATTTATGCTCAAAAACATCATTAGGAGTGAACGAACTCATAAAATTGAGTCTCATTTCCGAAACTATTTTCGCCGAACGACGCCGTCGCGTCCTCACCGTATCGGCCGTATCTGCCTCGTTGCAATCCGGATTGACGCGTTTCTTGCGCCAGTTGAAAGCTTATTCAGTGTGCTACTGCTCAAACATGCAAAATTAAAGAAAGACCCATTTTAATGGGATTGAGGATATCAAAAAGAAAAAAATACGTGAAGTTTACTCATTTCGTGATGAAATTTGCCTATATGGGCATGTTAGGGAGGTCGGATGCACCCCTTCCTTCAGCAATTTATGCTCAAAAACATCATTAGGAGTGAACGAACTCATAAAATTGAGTCTCATTTCCGAAACTATTTTCGCCGAACGACCGTCCGTCGCGTCCTCACCGTATCGGCCGTATCTGCCTCGTTGCAATCCGGATTGACGCGATTCTTGCGCCAGTTGAAAGCTTATTCAGTGTGCTACTGCTCAAATAGTGAAAATTAAAAGAAAGACCCATTTTAATGGATGGAGGATATCAAAAAAGAAAAAAATACGTGAAGTTTACTCATTTTCGTGATGAAATTGGCCTATATGGGCATGTTAGGGAGGTCGGATGCACCCCTTCCTTCAGCAATTTATGCTCAAAAACATCATTAGGAGTGAACGAACTCATAAAATTGAGTCTCATTTCCGAAACTATTTTCGCCGAACGACCGCCGTCGCGTCCTCACCGTATCGGCCGTATCTGCCTCGTTGCAATCCGGATTGACGCGATTCTTGCGCCAGTTGAAAGCTTATTCAGTGTGCTACTGCTCAAATAGTGAAAATCAAAGAAAGACCCATTTTAATGGATTGAGGATATCAAAAAAGAAAAAAATACGTGAAGTTTACTCATTTTCGTGATGAAATTGGCCTATATGGGCATGTTAGGGAGGTCGGATGCACCCCTTCCTTCAGCAATTTATGCTCAAAACATCATTAGGAGTGAACGAACTCATAAAATTGAGTCTCATTTCCGAAACTATTTTCGCCGAACGACCGCCGTCGCGTCCTCACCGTATCGGCCGTATCTGCCTCGTTGCAATCCGGATTGACGCGATTCTTGCGCCAGTTGAAAGCTTATTCAGTGTGCTACTGCTCAAATAGTGAAAATCAAAGAAAGACCCATTTTAATGGGATTGAGGATATCAAAAAAGAAAAAAATACGTGAAGTTTACTCATTTTCGTGATGAAATTGGCCTATATGGGCATGTTAGGGAGGTCGGATGCACCCCTTCCTTCAGCAATTTATGCTCAAAAACATCATTAGGAGTGAACGAACTCATAAAATTGAGTCTCATTTCCGAAACTATTTTCGCCGAACGACCGCCGTCGCGTCCTCACCGTATCGGCCGTATCTGCCTCGTTGCAATCCGGATTGACGCGATTCTTGCGCCAGTTGAAAGCTTATTCAGTGTGCTACTGCTCAACTAGTGAAAATTAAAAGAAAGACCCATTTTAATGGGATGGAGGATATCAAAAAAGAAAAAAATACGTGAAGTTTACTCATTTTCGTGATGAAATTGGCCTATATGGGCATGTTAGGGAGGTCGGATGCACCCCTTCCTTCAGCAATTTATGCTCAAAAACATCATTAGGAGTGAACGAACTCATAAAATTGAGTCTCATTTCCGAAACTATTTTCGCCGAACGACCGCCGTCGCGTCCTCACCGTATCGGCCGTATCTGCCTCGTTGCAATCCGGATTGACGCGATTCTTGCGCCAGTTGAAAGCTTATTCAGTGTGCTACTGCTCAAATAGTGAAAATCAAAAGAAAGACCCATTTTAATGGGATTGAGGATATCAAAAAAGAAAAAATACGTGAAGTTTACTCATTTTCGTGATGAAATTGGCCTATATGGGCATGTTAGGGAGGTCGGATGCACCCCTTCCTTCAGCAATTTATGCTCAAAAACATCATTAGGAGTGAACGAACTCATAAAATTGAGTCTCATTTCCGAAACTATTTTCGCCGAACGACCGCCGTCGCGTCCTCACCGTATCGGCCGTATCTGCCTCGTTGCAATCCGGATTGACGCGATTCTTGCGCCAGTTGAAAGCTTATTCAGTGTGCTACTGCTCAAATAGTGAAAATCAAAAGAAAGACCCATTTTAATGGATGAGGATATCAAAAAAGAAAAAAATACGTGAAGTTTACTCATTTTCGTGATGAAATTGGCCTATATGGGCATGTTAGGGAGGTCGGATGCACCCCTTCCTTCAGCAATTTATGCTCAAAAACATCATTAGGAGTGAACGAACTCATAAAATTGAGTCTCATTTCCGAAACTATTTTCGCCGAACGACCGCCGTCGCGTCCTCACCGTATCGGCCGTATCTGCCTCGTTGCAATCCGGATTGACGCGTTTCTTGCGCCAGTTGAAAGCTTATTCAGTGTGCTACTGCTCATAAATGCAAAATTAAAAGAAAGACCCATTTTAATGGATGGAGGATATCAAAAAAGAAAAAAATACGTGAAGTTTACTCATTTTCGTGATGAAATTGCCTATATGGGCATGTTAGGGAGGTCGGATGCACCCCTTCCTTCAGCAATTTATGCTCAAAAACATCATTAGGAGTGAACGAACTCATAAAATTGAGTCTCATTTCCGAAACTATTTTCGCCGAACGACCGCCGTCGCGTCCTCACCGTATCGGCCGTATCTGCCTCGTTGCAATCCGGATTGACGCGTTTCTTGCGCCAGTTGAAAGCTCATTCAGTGTGCTACTGCTCAGACATGCAAAATTAAAAGAAAGACCCATTTTAATGGATGGAGGATATCAAAAAAGAAAAAAATACGTGAAGTTTACTCATTTCCGTGATGAAATTTGCCTATATGGGCATGTTAGGGAGGTCGGATGCACCCCTTCCTTATGCAATTTATGCTCAAAAATATCATTAGGAGTGAACGAACTCATAAAATTGAGTCTCATTTCCTGAAACTATTTTCGCCGAACGACCGTCGTCGCGTCCTCACCGTATCGGCCGTATCTGCCTCGTTGCAATCCGGATTGATGCGATTCTTGCGCCAGTTGAAAGCTTATTCAGTGTGCTACTGCTCAAATAGTGAAAATCAATAAAAAGACCCATTTTAATGGGATTGAGGGTATCAAAAAAGAAAAAATATAAGTTTACTCATTTTCATGATGAAATTGGCCAATATGGGCATGTTAGGGAGGTCGGATGCACCCCTTCCTTCAGCAATTTATACTCAAAAACATCATTAGGAGTGAACGAACTCATAAAATTGAGTCTCATTTCAAAGCTATTTTCGCCGAACGACTGCCGTCGCGGCCTCACAGTATCGGCCGTATCTGCCTCGTTGCAATCCAGATTGACGCGTTTCTTGCGCCAGTT
>LSBG02000229.1:12500-14369 GCA_001642375.2 Mentha longifolia
CTTTTTCCATTCATTTCGTTTAATTCGTCCGTGTTAATGTTTATAGGATAACAAGATGGTTAGAAATCTTTTATTTTTTCGACCCAATCGCTCTTTTGATTTCGGAAAAAAACTTTCTTTATCAATATACTGCTTCTTTTACACACACATCTTCATTCCATAATAGAAATAGAGAATGTCAATAGTTAGGATTTATTAAAAAAATAGAATCCACTCAAGTGCTTCCCGTATCGAGCACTAATTTTTTTTAACGTCTAATTAGATCGGGAAATTGTTCAAATTAAGAACAGAAGCCGGTTGCTTTTTCTTTCTAATAATTAATAATTAATTGAAGCCGCAGGGCCCCTATCCATTTATTCATTCGACCCAACTTTCTTTTGTTCTGTTCCAAGAATTCGAAGAAGGTTTTGTACCAATCCGATAAGAATGAAATATCCTCGGAACTTTCCATTGATACGACATGCTATTTTTTCCATTTATTCCCTTTCAGGGTCAGTCGCGGTCTTCCAAAGTTTACCAATGGTATGGACGAATCCGTCACTTCATCCAAATGTGTAAAAGATTCTAGCCGCACTTAAAAGCCGAGTACTCTACCATTGAGTTAGCAACCCCGAGAAAATATCGATTAAACAAAACTTCAACTCAACAAAGGGTGTATAGACATGGATACAATCAGAACCAAAAGAAATAAAATTGAATTGAAAAAAAGAGAAAGGATATTTTACGAACTAATCAAACCGTTGAACTAACAAATCTAAAAAAAACAAAGATTTTCTAATGGATTCGAAACATAAAAATGAATTGATTAGATAAAATAAAAAATTATACAGAATTTTCAAAATTGATAAAACATCTCCTAGCCCTTTTTCAATCAAAAAGCACCCTCTTGTATCATATCAAAAAAAGCATCATTTGCATAAGATCATAAGATAAAGTAAAAAACTACGCGACATAAAGAAATAGACCCCCTTCACTTATCACGAAGAATTATATTTGTTCAATACACTCTTGTCAATATAAATGTTGAGAAAAGAATACAGTGAAAAAAAGGGGAAATTAAAGGGGGGGATCAAAAAAAACAAGTAAAGAAAAATTAGACAAAGTTATATACAAGCCACTACCCCCCCTTGGTATTTCTTTAATTGAATTTCATTTGATTAGACGGAAATTCTTTAAAAACTCCCGCCTTCTTTAAAAGATTCTGAACAGTTCCTGTGGGTTGAGCGCCTTTTTCAAGGAAATATAGAATAACAGGAACATTTAAATAAGTTTGATTCTTCATTGGATCATAAAATCCCACTTTTCTAAGATCTTTTCCTTCTCTTCGGGATCGAACATCAATTGCAACGATTCGATAGACGGCTCATTGGGATAGATATAGATGAACAATACCCCCCCTGGAACCGTATAGGAAGTTTTCTCCTCGTACGGCTCGAGAAAAATGATTTAATTCGAAGTTTTGTCTATGTATCAAATTCCAATAAATTTAAATTAAATAACAACCGGTCCTATAAATCAATTAGACTACGATTCCAATCTTTTTTCTTCCTGAAAAATGAAAAAGAAACCGCTTATACTCATAACTCAAGTCGGATAACTCTCAAATAGTTCAAAGGATAATCTAATCTTTAGTGAATTTCATTTATTGAGTAGTCTTTACTCCCTTTCGTTTATCCCGGTTAAACTATTTCAAATTCTATTTGGATTCTTTAGTTGGATCCAGTTATTGAGACTATCGAGAGAATTAACAACTAATAAAAGGGTGTTTCCTTGTTTTTAAACCCTTTAATTCCTATTTTTAATCATTGGGTTTAGACATTACTTCGGTGTTTCTTAATCTTTTCAAAATGGCAGCAACATACCCGTTTT
>LSBG02000231.1:0-14661 GCA_001642375.2 Mentha longifolia
TTGATGCGATCTACAATATGCGGAAGCTACGAATCGAACACACGTCAGCTATGATAGATTCAATCCAAATTGCAACTATGAATTATGAGTGATAATTCCCTGAAATCTGAAATTCTACCAACGAACACACTGAATAGGCGTCGACAGAAACCTAAGCAATTCAATTCTGATTAAGCTCAAATTTTAACACGAGTTACAAATTAGGGTTATAAAGAACATATCCAAAATTCAGCGAAAACGCACGAGTAGTTTTCGATTTGGCTCGGTGGTAATTTTCGGGACAGAATTAGGGATCAAAAACGGATCTAGAATTAATCTAAGGGTTTCTGGGATTAGATGGTTACAGGAACAATGGGGAAATTGATATTTATGATATACGAACAATGAGAAACGGCTGGGAATGAAATCAAATAAGGGATTAACAAAACTCAAAATTAAAAAGGATGAAAATTACCAGAAACGAATCTCGAATCTATAAGGATCTGAAACGTGTTTACGAAGCAATCTTTGTGGCTCGACTAACCCAGATACTACGAGGTATCACAAACTAGTCGATTGAATTCAAGTTTGAATTGCCAACAACAAACCCTACCAAGAATCTTCAATTTTTGTGAGACAAGAGAATAGTGTGAAAGTTGTTTTCATTCAATCAAGTCTGTCTAACATAGTCCCGAAAATTAACTTAAATACTACCCTAATTCCTAAGCTAGGGGTGAAAATATCAAGTGTTGGGCTTGACTATTTTCGAAAACGTCATAATACTCAAACGGGCCAATTAATCACCTAAACAAGTTGTGACTAAACTAAATTAAAAAATAAATACAAAGTTTAAGCCCAAATAAAATATAAGAAATTATGTTTCTTGGACTTGTCTTCCTTTCTTCATTGATGGACGCACAAATCTTCATCTTCACACTTGTTAAGTTCACCAACTTGTATTGATGAAATCCGACTCCATCATCCTCTAATTTATTTTGAAGGTAGCATTGCAAATATCCTAGCAGCTTCTTGGCTCTTGATCTCGTCACTAGTCCTCCGAGCTGCAAGTCCCGATTAATTTCTTCAATGCTAGGTCCCGTCTCATCAGGAATCCGTCACTCCCGCCTCCAACTTGTCTCTAACCTGCATTAGGGAAAACAATGCAGGGGGCTAAATACAAAAGTACTCAATGAGTTTCGTGCCCCCGAAAACATTTTATTTGAGAGAGATAGATATTGCATGCTGTAGGTCCCGATAAATAGATATTGGTGTATGGGGGGGGGAATACACCAATTCGCCAACAGTTTTGACTTTAAAAACAAAGTCGATCTTACTGAGTTGTCAGCTCAGCTTATCAGTGCAGCTCGGTTTATCCAGCTCAGTCAGTAAACTGGTGAGCTTGCTAAACCGAACTGTGTGCGGAAGTTTGGTGGACAGGTTGGCTACCTCTTAGAAAATTCTTGCTTTGGTGAACAGTGTGCAGGTTGATTATATCAATGAAGTGCAATGTAATGAAGGTTAGTTGAACATTGTAAGGTCGACTGTAAATAAAAGATAGAGAGAGAGAGATCGAGACAGTCGATTTAGCGTGGTTCGGGAAACGTCCCTACATCCACGTCAGATACCGTCGTATCTGAAATTCCTTACTTCTCTCTTATTTATACTGGCTGAGTACCAGCCTCAACCTTCGTCAATCTTTAGACTTAGGCCGAGCACGAGTTATGGGTCGTGACCCTTACAACCTTTCATACAAACATACATACAACCTTGCAGCTAAACTAACAGATTCTTCTTTACTTGAACGAATGTGTAGTAAGCTTGTGAAGAGTGTTCTGTGAGGTTCCAGACTCAGAAATCTTGAAGGTCTCAACACTTGGGAAATGGCTTGGATTCGAGTGTTGAGTTTGGCTTTGAAGCGTAAAGATTTCTGGATAGATTTAGCTTTGAAGCTCTGGTTTCCTCTCTCTATTTTTCTCTCTTCCCCGTCTATTTTCCCTTCTTTTTACACCTCTCGATTCTGGGATGGCTTGAAGTATTTATATGACTCCAATTTGAATTAGAGCCGTTGGAGTTGCAGAGGTGTCAGAACCGTACTGCTGACTGGACTTCTAGCCGTTGAGGTTTTCTATACAGCTTGAACCATCAAGGTTGGCAAGGCACAGCTTAGGTCAGACTGGGAAGGTCGACCTTTTGTACCTCAAGCTGTCTTTGTTTTCTGTGGTCTTCAAGCTTGATCTTTGTATTAGAATCTTCATCTTGAGAAGCTGTTGACTAATAGCAGCTTGACTCACAGCAGCTTGACTAAGCATATTGGCTTCAGCAGGTTCCTCAGAAGGTTGGCCTAAGCAGGTTCCACAACATGCAGGTTCCACAACATGCAGGTTGCACAACATGCAGGTTGCACTCAGGAGGTTGGCCTAAGCAGGTTCCTCAGCATGCAGGTTGCTCAGCATGCAGGTTCCTCAGCATGCAGGTTGGCCTCAGCATGCAGGTTTCACAACATGCAGGTTGCACAACATGCAGGTTGCACTCAGGAGGTTGGCCTAAGCAGGTTCCTCAGCATGCAGGTTCCTCAGCATGCAGGTTCCTCAGCATGCAGGTTCGCCAATATGCAGGTTCCTCAGCATGCAGGTTCCTCAGCATGCAGGTTGGCATCCGCAGGTTGGCCTATGCAGGTTGGACTATGCAGGTTACACGAGCAGGTTGACAGATTGATCTAACTAGGTACAAGGTTGCACTACCAACCTTGATCTTTACATGGAGATCAGTCTGTTCCTATCAAACCTATAACTAAGTCCTATAACTAAGTGTGGTTTCTAATAACATCATCAAAACTAAACTAAACAGGGTTCCCAACAATTTCGCCCTTTTTGATGATGTCGAAACCAACACTTTACAAATAGTTCCTAAAGATAAGAATATAAGATCAATGAACTAAAAGTTCAGCAAGATGAACTTGCTTTCTGTGCTTTATGCTCTTCCTGCATCTTGATACCACTAGTGCATCTATCCTGCATCTTTCCCCCTTTTTCTACATCTTTCCATGCTCGTTCTACATCTTTCCCCCTTTTCGACATTATCAATAAGGGTCTGTGCTTTCTGGCGAAAAGAAGAGTTCTTTTCCTTGAGCTTGACTTGCTTGGAAAGATCATTGCATTCTCTGTTTCCCCCTTAATTGTTGATCTGGTGTTTTACGGATATATCGGCTGGGCTGGCAAATCAGTGATCATTCCCCCTTAAAATGTGTCAAGGTTGATCAGCTTGACTAGGAGGCTAGCTTGGTTATGAGATCAGCTTGATTGACTGAGCAGACTGATCAGGTCAACTCTAGAAATAAGCTTAGCTGATCTGTTGCTCTCGATCTGCATCTTGAGACAGCCTTTCCATTATCTTGTTCACCACGATCATCGATTCGATGCACCATCCTTTGGGTTCCCAACAGTGAGCTCCTCCGGAAGATCATGTTTGCCTTTTGTACCACTTGTTCCTTGTAGCTTTCAAGGCCTCTGAAGCTTGCGACACGAGCTTTGTCTTTTGCCCTTTGTTTCTTCAGCTCAGCCAAAAACAGCTTCTGCTTGCCTTCATCCGCGCAGTCTTCAGCAGTGTATCCAGCTTCTGCCATGACCCGGATGAGGTTGGATTCAGTCGAAGCTTTCTCTTGAGCAGACAACTGCTTGGCAGTAGCAGGTTGGGCAGCTGATACAGGTTGAGCAGCTGCAATTGGCATCACAGGTTGGGGAGGTTGAGCAACCTGTGCCTTCTTAGCTCTTCCTGTAACCTGTGTCTTCTTACCTTACATTGTGATACCACTTATATTGTGATCTGTTTGTTGATCAATAGAGAGTTTCCTGTACAGACACACAGACTTATTAAAATAACAACATGTGTTACCTCCACAGTCATGTTTATCTTATTAAGGACTTTAATTGTGCAGCTCATCTTAAAGTACCCTAGAAATACTCCAGAATTTGCTTCGCAATTGAAAGTCTTTAATTTAGATTTCCCATTGTCGTGAGTGTAACACTAACAACAATAGAAATTGGAAGTATTAAAGTAGGCTTAGTATTTTGTTGAGATCGGATGCTAAGTGGGAGGTCAAGCTCCCTTGAAGAGGTTGAGGAGCAGGTTGATGGCAATCTGCATGATAAGATGGCTCCTCAGCAGCTTGGATTCTCTGATACTTTTGACCTTGATGAGCAGCTTTGGAAGAAATCTCGAAAGAGAGACTGCTCATATGAATCACACTGGTACCACCGATCTTAGTAGCCAGCTTGGGTGACTAGTGCTGGTGTTTCTAGCTTGACAATAAGCTTGTTTCAGTCGGCTTTGATCAGATCTGGTCTGTTTGACTTGTAGTGACCTGACCGACTCTCTGCTTGTTCTCGCTATAGAACGGCTTATACTTGAGCATTCGAGATTCCAACCTCTCATGCTTTCTTGTCATCATCGCGAGATCTTGCAGCAGTTCGTCCTTCCTAGTGAACTCTTTAGATAAGTTGGGAGGAACATCTTTGGCCAGTTCAGCTCGAAATGCAGCATCTTTTTCTTCCTCTTGATACCATTTCTTTTTAGCTTTACTTCCTTTGTTAGAGCAAGCTGGAGCTGATCCATGAATACGAATGATCTCGTACTCATTCCCCATCAAAATGTCAAAAAGCTCTTCGGTTGTGAGCTTATTGAAGTCAGGTCGGTTGGGATGGAGGGCAACATACACATGCCAACTTGCTGGGAGGGCACGAATGACCTTGAGATTCAACTCTCGCTGAGTGAATTTGTCCTTTTTGATAGCAGCGATCTCGAGAGTGATCTTTATGAAGCGATCTCTCATCTGCTCCACAGTCTCTCCAGACAACATCTTGAATTCATTAAAATTGTTGCAGGCCATGAAGAGCTTGTTCTCTTGCGACTCTTCAGATCCTATGCTGAGAGACTTTAGAGTATCCCACGTTTCTTTTGCAGTTTGCAGATTTCTGATCTTGGCAAGGTGAACTCCTTTGACTGTGCTTGAGATGAGCGCTTTCGCATAGTTGTCCAGGCTGGCTTCTAATCTTTCCTCGGCAGTGTACTTACGAGGACTCTTGACCACTTGTTTGAACGTGGCCTCGCTTGGAGATTCTCCTTCAATCTGAACCTTTTCTCCGTAGATAAGAGAGGATCCATTTTCGATGATATCCCACATGCGAATGTGACGAGCTTGCAGGCACATGCGAATCCTGAAGCTCCAATCTTCATATCCCTGTATAGAAAAATCTTCGCAATTGCGAACAAGTGCAGTCTCCATGATGACAGGTTGATATGAAAGTTACAAAAAGAATTTTCCTAGATCAGTTCAATTTGACCAAAAGTTTTGAAAAGAACTTTTAGTAAACAGATATGATGGTCAAAAGAACCACCGCTCTGATACCACTCCAACCTGTGGAGAGGCAGGTTGCGTTGTGGACGGTGGTGTGAGATCTGCCTCTATACGGATTGCTGCTGTTGATCTTGTGATCCGCTTTCGAGAAGGCGCAGATTGCAGATCCTCCAGCTTCCTCTTTCCTTTTCTAACTGACTCAGCCTCGACTCGGTCTCCTTCATTTTCTTCACTGCTATCTTCTTCTTCAACTGTATCTTCCTTTGATTCACGCATTTCTGTGAGTAGAAGCTTGGCTGCACCTTTGGCCTTGTTGATCTTGTGTGGCAAGATGCCAAGAATCATGATCAACTGGTTGCAGGTGTGAGGTACCAGCTTGTCGTCAGGAAATCCAGAGCAGACTCGCCACGTGCGATTTGTAAGCGTTCTCTGCAGTATAATAGAGAGCTTGGTGCCATGACGAAGTTGCATGTTGGCCTTGATCCTGGCAGGTAGCTCTGCAGCTTCCTTGATGAACAGATTGACCAGCAGCCTGGCCCAGTTAACATTTAACTGCTTCACCACAGCAGTTAGCAACTTAAACTTCAACAGAGTGACAGATTCGTTCGAGCCTAGGTAGGAGAAGAACACGTTGTGAACAAACTCGAACAGAAATCTGTACTCAGACTTCAGGTCGTGGCGGTTGAATGTTTTCTGATCATAAATCTTCTTGGGCTCAAACAGAGCTTGTTGATAGACATCGTTGACCGATTCCATGGGCACATCATCAACCTGTGTGATAGCCCCTGTATCTGATAGCCTATAGGTCTGAAGAACGAGTGGAAGAAGATGACGCCTTTCTTCTTCGTTATTGACGAGAAATGTTGTTGTTGCGGGGTCTCCGTCATTTGATTCCAGAGAACACAGCAGATAAGCAACATTTTCCGGTAGCGTAAATCGTGGATGTTGAGTGATGATGTTGAAGAAACCATCACATAGAGTGATAGCCTCAATCATCTGATCCAGACCTCTGTAACCGTATGAGTCTAGCACAGCAACCTTCTCCATGAAGATGAGAGGGATTGCTTTCTTCACTAGAGCATTCAATGAATCTGCAGACATATCTCAGATAGTAAGGATTTTGAATTTCTGAGTTTGTGAAGTTGAAAGATCAAAAGTAATTTCTCAGAGAGTGAAAGAGAAGTTGAAATGAAATTTTAAAGGATTTCAAGAAACGCGTGATGAAATCAAGAATTTTCTTTCTATATATTGAGATTTCTCCAACGGTCAAGATTTATTTGAATGGTTTCAACGGCTAGGGAGGCGCGTGAGCAATGAAAATAAAAGAAAGTGTATATCACGCGCTTCCTTTCTCGTCTTTTTCCTTTTTAGATTGACATAAATCCCTGGATTTTCGAGAAAAACTTTTCAAAACTTAATTCAAAAGATTTGAAAAAGATTTTTGAATGAAATAAAGAAAGGAAATAATAAATTCTGCAAAGAATTAAGTGGAGATTGATACGATAACTCCAGTTCCCCCTTAAAGGTTGACCGTTGATTGTTGACTTTCAACGCAGTTTGTGACGTCAAGCTGCGTGTCGCCTCACTGCTTCTCTTGAGCTGCAGTTTTCAAGTCTGTCTGCTCTTGGCTGACCTGCGCTTGTGAACTGCTGCCATTATTTGACTTGGTCTGTGTATCCATTCTGAGCATGCCGAGCTTTCCACACAACATGTTGAATCTCTCTTCCATGAGAGGTTTTGTTAGTATATCGGCTCTTTGGATGTCAGTATGGATTTTCTCAACCGTTATATCTTGTTTTTCCACGTGATCTCTTATGAAGTGATGTCTTATATCGATATGCTTGCATCTGGTGTGGTAGACCGGATTCACAGTGAGAGCTATGGCGCTTGTACTATCACAAAAGATAGGAACTCTTCGAACAGTGACATCATAATCCTTGAGTTGTTGTTTCAACCAAAGAATCTGTGCGCAACAGCTTGCTGTTGCCATGTACTCAGCTTCTGTTGTTGAAGTTGCAACTGAAGTTTGCTTCTTTGAAAACCAAGAGATCAACTTGCTTCTAAGAAACTGACAGGTCCCTGATGTGGACTTTCTATCCAGTTTGCATCCTCCATAATCTGCATCTGCATAGCCAGTTAGTTCAAAATTATCATCACAAGGGTACCATAAACCGAAGTTTGCAGTTCCCTTGACATATCTAAGAATTTTCTTGGCTGCTTCTAGATGCGATTCCTTTGGATTAGCTTGATACCGAGCACATATTCCAACTGCAAAAGAAATGTCAGGTCGACTTGCAGTAATATAGAGTAAAGAACCAATAATTCCCCTGTACAGAGTTATGCTGGCAGGTTTTCCTTCAGAATCTGGATCCATCTTGCCATTTGCAATCATTGGAATCTTCAGAGGTCTGCTATCTTGGACACCAAATTTGGTTGCCAGTTCGTTAGCATACTTGGATTGACAGATGAAGATACCATCCGCAGATTGCTTGACCTGTAGGCCAAGGAAGAAGTTCATCTCCCCCATCATGGACATTTTGTACTCACACTTCATGAGTTCTCCAAACCTGTCACATAGAAATTTTGACCTAGATCCAAAAATTATGTCATCAACATAAATTTGTACAAGAAGAATATCATCCTTATACTTAAAAGTAAATAATGTTCTGTCGACTGATCCCCTTTTAAAACCAGAATGCAGTAGGAATGTAGACAACGTTTCATACCAAGCTCTGGGAGCTTGTTTCAGACCATATACTGCTTTGTGCAGTTTGTAAACTTTCTCTGGACCTGTTTCCTCGAAACCTGGAGGTTGTTCAACGTAAACTTCTTCTCCAAGAATTCCGTTGAGGAAAGCACTCTTCATGTCCATTTGGTAGACTTTGAATCTTTGATGAGCTGCATATGCTAGAAACAATCTTATTGCTTCTAATCTTGCCACTGGTGCGTAGGTCTCATCATAGTCTATTCCCTCTTGTTGACAGTACCCTTTTGCAACTAATCTTGCCTTATTTCTTATCACATCAGAATTCTCATCTCTCTTGTTTCTGAATACCCATTTTACATCAATCACTCCTTGATGTGTAGGACGATCAACTAGTGACCATACTTCATTTCTTTTAAACTCATTAAGTTCCTCTTGCATGGCTATTACCCAGTCGTGGTCGGCAAGAGCTTCTTCAACAGTTTTGGGTTCAGAGTAGGAAAGATAACAGCTTAGTAGACAGCTTTCACCGATCTGTCTCCTTGTCTTCACACCTGCCCTTGGGTTCCCAACAATGAGATCTTCAGGATGAGCATCGACCCATCTCCTTCGACGAGAGATTTCTTCTTCTGTGAGAATCGGTTCAGGGTCTGGTGTGGGATCTTCAAATTCAGGTAGAGATTGAGAAGTGAAGGGGTTGAGCTGTTGAAGTTGTTCAGCAAGCTGATCCACTGACAGTTCTGCATTCACTGCAGGTTCCATTGAAGTTTCTGGATCAGTTGAAGAAGTACATGTTGGAGAAGCTTTCGTTCCCCCTTGGTTCATTCCCCCTTGCTGAATAGGTGGAATTTGTGAATTAGAATCTTGTACAGGCTGAGCTTCTTCTTCTTCCAAGTCGGTTGGACTCCATATTAATATTTCATCTCGAGGTTGCATGTTGGAGCCTGTTTGATTTTGACTTGTACCTGTACTTTCATCTGGTTGGGTTTCCCTGTGCTCACAAATAGATTCATCAAAGACAACGTGTGGAGTTACTTCCACAATATGAGTTTTCTTGTTAAAAACTCTGAAGGCTTTGCTGATCTCTGAATATCCTAAGAATATTCCTGGATCTGCCTTGCTATCAAAAGTTTTCAACTGTGATTTCCCATTATTATGAATGTAACATACACAGCCAAAAGATTTAAGATATTTAAGTCGAGGTTTCTTATCCTTCCACAGCTCGTATGGAGTCTTTCCATGTCTTGCATGAATGACTGATCTGTTTTGAGTGTAGCAAGCTGTGTTGATTGCTTCCGCCCATAACTTCTTTGGAAGATTGGTTTCATTCAGCATCGTGCGAGCTGATTCCTTTAGTGATCTGTTGCGTCGTTCAACAACACCATTCTGTTGTGGTGTGCGAGCTGCTGAAGTTTGATGAGTTATTCCACTTTTGGTGCAATATGATTCAATCATCTGATTAAGAAACTCTGTTCCGCGATCGGATCTGATTGATATCACACTTTTGCTCTTCATGTTTGATAGTTTGGTGAGTAGCGCAGGTAGCTCCACTAGTGTCTCCTTCTTTTTATGCAAGAAAATAACCCAAGTATATCGTGAGTAATCATCAACAATAACGAGAGTATACTTTTTACCATTGACGCTTCTAGGAGTCACTGGACCGAATAGATCCAAGTGGAGTAATTCCAAGATTCTACTTGTGTTGTGAGCTGCAATGTTTGGGAATGATGATTTGGTCTGTTTTCCAGCTTGACAGGCTTCACAAATGTGATCTTTGTAGTAGACTGTATCTGGAAGATCATCTGCGAGCTTCTTGCGAGCAAGTTTGTTGATGGCTTTGAAGTTCAAGTGACACAGTCTCTTGTGCCATAGCCAGCTTACTTCAGGTGTAGATTTGGTGATCAGACAGGTTTCTTTTTCATCTGACCATTGTACAATGTACAAGTTATCCTGCAAAATACCGGCAAGAAGAATTTCTTCTCCTTCCTCATTCTTTATAGCACACTTGTTAGCAGAAAACTCTATTCTTTTTCCGTTAGAGCAAAACTGGCTTACAGAAAAGAGATTATGATTTAAGCCTTCAACATAAGTGACATTAGATATTGTTGTTTTACCAACAATCAGATTACCGTAGCCTCTGGTTTTCCCTCTGGAGTCTCCTCCAAAAGCAACTAGAGGTCCATCACATTCAATGAAGTTTGTGAGCAAGCTTTTGTCGCAGGTCATATGCTTTGTGCAGCCACTGTCGATGATCCAGATCGCCCCGCGAGCTGCTCGCCTTCTTCTTTGAGTTTTCCCATCCTGCAATTAGACAGTTTTAGCAACCCATATGAATTTGGGTGCTTTGTTAGCAGGTTGAGATTTAGCAGCTTGGTTTCCAAGCTTCTTCTTTTGTAAGCTTCGGTTGGCTCGTGACTTATTCCGTTGCACATTTGAGTAGGTTCCTTTTGAGTATGCAGTTTGTAGTTCATGATGAGCAGGTTGGTAAGGATCATTCCGATAGTACTGCTCCATGTAACCACATCTGCATTGATCATATCCAAATCCACTTGCTTGTGGAAATCGATATTGCATACTTGACAGCTCAGGATATTGGTACCAATGATGGTTGTACCAGTAACCTTCATTGTCAGGTCTCTGTTGTTTTGGCCACTGCTCATAGTAGTTTCTGTGTTGTCGAGCAGTTTTCGGTTTAGAAACTGTTTTTCCTTTGTTAGCAGTTTGCACCTTTCTTTGAGAGGGTTGGCTTCCCTTTTGTTGTGCAGGTTGACCATTCAGTTTCCTAGGTTGCACAACCTTTTGCTGTTCTACTGGCGATCTAAGCTGCTGTTCCCTGATGGATTTTCCATGCTCTTTTATCAAGATTGCTTGAGGTTGCCGTTTTGGATTCTTCAATTTGATTTGTTTATCTGGCAGAGTGTGATGAGCTTTGTCTTCAGCCAATCCTTTTTCTTTTACGAACATGACCTTCTCTTTGTCCTTGATTCCACTGGTTTGACCATGGAATCCGATGCCGAACTTTATCGGAGCAGGTCTCTGGGCAGCTTGCAAGACTTCAAGCTTTTCGCCATTTTTGTTCATTCTCATTAGGACTTGCTGAAGCTTGAGCTCTTTCTGCAACAGTATTTCATGCTCATTTGAGAGATCTGTGAGTTGGCCATTCAGTTTGGTTATCTCACTGTCCCTCTTGATAAGTATTTCCTTAAGGTTTTCTTCCCTTAAGGCTGATTCACCCATTTGGACTTTTAGGGTGTCAATCTCCTTTTCTTTTGCTTCATCATATGGAGTGAAGCTTTCATCTCTAGCAGCTTTGAGTTTCAAGTTTTCACCCTCCAGCTTGGAACTTTCTATGACCACTTGCTTAAACATTTCTGAGAGCTTCTTGTAGTCATCAAGCTGTTGTTGAAACTCTTCATACGTTGGCATTTCAGGTGTTTCAATACCTGCATGTTCAAGGTTAGTTGAATATGAATGTGAGGTTTTAGTATCAACCTTGTATTGAACAAGATCAAGTTCTTTTCCCATGAAGCATTCCTCATATTCAAGTTCATCTGCTAATCTACATTCTTCCTCATCCAATTCATCATCGTCTTCATCAGAGGAGGTTGTGTCTGACAATGTGGCAACAGCTTTGGCTTCTTCCTCAGCTGCGATCATGGCATTGCGCTGCTCCTTTAGCTTTTGATCTCTTCTTGCGCGGAGCTCTTCGCGTTCAGCCTTCGATAAGTCTGGGCAGTCTGACTTGTAGTGATCTGGTCTGCCACATTGAAAACAGCCACCCGTGGGAGTGTTAGAGGAATTGAACTTAGAGGTTTTAGATATACCTTCACCTTTCTTGTCGGAAGAAGAGGTGGTTTGATTTCTCTTGAAATCTTTGTGATATTTTCGAAATTTGTTGAAGCGTTTTTCAAGCTTTTCATTCCTTCTTGCCATAAGGGCATAGTCCTTCAACAATTTCTCCATTTTAGAGCATAGATCTTTTGGGATTGCTCTTTCTTCTGTAATTGATGCAGCTTTGAATGCAGCGTCTTTTTCTTTCTTTTCGGGTTCAGTCTTCTTGCTTGAAGATGCTTGTTCTGACCCGTGCAGTCTGATCATTTCAAACTCATTCCCGATGAGCAGATCAAACAATTGCTCAGTTGACAGGTTGCTAATGTCCGACCTGCCGCGGTGCATGGCACTGTACACATGCCAGCTTGCTGGAAGAGATTGGATGACTTTGAGATTGAGTTCGCGCTGTGTATATTTGTCTTTCTTGAGAGCAGCGATCTCTAAGGTGATCATCGTGAATCTATTTTTGAGCTGATCAATGGTCTCCATTTGCTGCATTTTGAATTCTTCGAATTTACTGCATGCCACTGACAGCTTATTCTCCAGCATCTCCGTTGATCCATGGCTTATTGCCTTTAAGGTGTCCCACATTTCCTTAGCAGTTCCAAGATTTCTTATCTTGGCCAAGTGGACGCCTTTAACTGTGCTCGAGATCAATCCTTTTACAAAGCTGTCAAGTCCAGCTTCTTTTCTTTCCTCAGCTGTGTATTTTCTGGGATCTTTTCTCTTAGGCACATATGTTGCTTCAGAGATTCTATCTCCAGATATTTCAGTTTCGTAGGGTTCGAGGATGGGTGTGGGACCATTTTCGATGACGTCCCACATCAGCACATGATGAGCTTGGAGGCACATCTTTATTCGAAAACTCCAGTCTTCATAACCCTGTATAGAAAAATCTTCACAGACACGGAGAAGTGAAGCTTCCATATTGACAGTTAATATTTATATGCGCAGTTTTCAGACACAGAGATCTAGTTCAATTTGACACTTAAGCACAGAAAGCTTCTAGTATACAGAAGCAGTGGTCAAAAGAACCACCGCTCTGATACCACTTGTAGGTCCCGATAAATAGATATTGGTGTATGGGGGGGGGAATACACCAATTCGCCAACAGTTTTGACTTTAAAAACAAAGTCGATCTTACTGAGTTGTCAGCTCAGCTTATCAGTGCAGCTCGGTTTATCCAGCTCAGTCAGTAAACTGGTGAGCTTGCTAAACCGAACTGTGTGCGGAAGTTTGGTGGACAGGTTGGCTACCTCTTAGAAAATTCTTGCTTTGGTGAACAGTGTGCAGGATGATTATATCAATGAAGTGCAATGTAATGAAGGTTAGTTGAACATTGTAAGGTCGACTGTAAATAAAAGATAGAGAGAGAGAGATCGAGACAGTCGATTTAGCGTGGTTCGGGATACGTCCCTACATCCACATCAGATACCGTCGTATCTGAAATTCCTTACTTCTCTCTTATTTATACTGGCTGAGTACCAGCCTCAACCTTCGTCAATCTTTAGACTTAGGCCGAGCACGAGTTATGGGTCGTGACCCTTACAACCTTTCATACAAACATACATACAACCTTGCAGCTAAACTAACAGATTCTTCTTTACTTGAACGAATGTGTAGTAAGCTTGTGAAGAGTGTTCTGTGAGGTTCCAGACTCAGAAATCTTGAAGGTCTCAACACTTGGGAAATGGCTTGGATTCGAGTGTTGAGTTTGGCTTTGAAGCGTAAAGATTTCTGGATAGATTTAGCTTTGAAGCTCTGGTTTCCTCTCTCTATTTTTCTCTCTTCCCCGTCTATTTTCCCTTCTTTTACACCTCTCGATTCTGGGATGGCTTGAAGTATTTATATGACTCCAATTTGAATTAGAGCCGTTGGAGTTGCAGAGGTGTCAGAACCGTACTGCTGACTGGACTTCTAGCCGTTGAGGTTTTCTATACAGCTTGAACCATCAAGGTTGGCAAGGCACAGCTTAGGTCAGACTGGGAAGGTCGACCTTTTGTACCTCAAGCTGTCTTTGTTTTCTGTGGTCTTCAAGCTTGATCTTTGTATTAGAATCTTCATCTTGAGAAGCTGTTGACTAATAGCAGCTTGACTCACAGCAGCTTGACTAAGCATATTGGCTTCAGCAGGTTCCTCAGAAGGTTGGCCTAAGCAGGTTCCACAACATGCAGGTTCCACAACATGCAGGTTGCACAACATGCAGGTTGCACTCAGGAGGTTGGCCTAAGCAGGTTCCTCAGCATGCAGGTTGCTCAGCATGCAGGTTCCTCAGCATGCAGGTTGGCCTCAGCATGCAGGTTTCACAACATGCAGGTTGCACAACATGCAGGTTGCACTCAGGAGGTTGGCCTAAGCAGGTTCCTCAGCATGCAGGTTCGCCAATATGCAGGTTCCTCAGCATGCAGGTTGGCATTCGCAGGTTGGCCTATGCAGGTTGGACTATGCAGGTTACACGAGCAGGTTGACAGATTGATCTAACTAGGTACAAGGTTGCACTACCAACCTTGATCTTTACATGGAGATCAGTCTGTTCCTATCAAACCTATAACTAAGTCCTATAACTAAGTGTGGTTTCTAATAACATCATCAAAACTAAACTAAACAGGGTTCCCAACACATGCTTATTTATATATAAAGGGTTTTGGATAGTTAGAAAATCTCCTTTATATATATACGTTAAAACAAATAACCGAGCGAAAGCTCGCATCATAGGTGCACCAATATAAAACCTCGCATACTTGTGTTACCAAACCCGGGACAATTAGTGAGGAGCCAATCCCACTCATGAACG
>LSBG02000232.1:0-14449 GCA_001642375.2 Mentha longifolia
AGCAGGTATGAAGGACTTGGCAAGACGCCTTATCCCTATCCTACTTTCGGGATCTCCGCTCCTTGCCCGTTCGTTTCCGCTCCGAAGAAGAAGGGATTTTTTAAATCCAAGGCAGAAAATAATAAAAAAAAAGTTCCCAGATACATGGCTTACATACCCGGCTCAACATTCTTGGAAAACAATCTAATCGAGGGTCCGGAGGAGAATCGGCCATTCAATCTTGTGAACTAATCGAGACCGAAATTGGAAAAAGAGATACGAACGGAGAGGAATAACCAATCGATGAAAGAACATGAAACCATTCTGTTTCAATAGAGGTACGAGAAAGGGTTGGGGGCAATGAAGTAGGTGAAGTGGTTGGATTTTGCGAGCTGTTCCAACCACTGCTGGATGTGATTCCAAGAGCCGAACGAGAATGAATACCACACAGAAGAGTCAAGACCAGGCTCCCTAATGGAATGTTTAACCGATCCATTCCGGATCGACCGAATTGGTACGGAAGTTGTAACATGGGAAAACCACGGAAAACACGACTTATTTGAATAACCCGGTGACCCACCAATTGTAGAAGTAGGATTTTTTGAAAGCAATAAGCACTTAAATAATACAATTCAAGTATACCATCTTCTTTCTCATTTCGAGGAAAGGGTGCGGAAGGAAAAGGAAACAACGGAGGGATCCGAATCGGACCTAAATGGGAATGACATGAAAAGTCTTTTTCAAAACCTAGCATTAAGGGCGTTACGACGATATACGAGAGAAATAGAGAAAAACTCGTGATTGGTGTAGAGGAGAAGATCTGTTTATGATATAGTTCAAGAAAGAGTCGTCTCATTTCCTTACTTCTTCGTTTTTTCTAATTCATTCACTTCCACTTCTAGACTGGTTCTGAACGCCGTGTAACATCATCTTCAACCAACAAAATCTATATGAATGGATTTGCTTCCCCGGCGGATGGAAATGGGGTTTGGTACAACCAACACAAAGCGAAAGACTAAATTGCACAAAGATGACAGACTTTCCTTTCATGACTAAAGGCTCGTAAGATGCGCCACAAACAGAGAACTCAGAGAAAGTTTTCATTCCCATTCCAGTTCTTCCTTCTTGTTCCTAGGGCGGGTTGGGACAACTAAGATATTATCAGTGAGGGATAGGTAGCAAAAAAGCTGGCACAAAAGCCTACCACTACGGACACACCCAATGCGCTTCTTAAGGAAGAAGCTTCAGGCCCGCAAGTCGCTGTCTACCCGATTGACGGTCTTCCAGTTCACGTTCTTTGGTTTCTTCAATATGCTCTTAGAACCGATTGGAAGGAGCGGAGCCACTCTTTTTATACTTTTATACTATGGGCGGGGATGCTTTTTGAAACGAGTGAATACGAGAGGTTTTTTTGGATCGGAGGAATGTTTACTTGGGGAAGGCTCTACTTCAAGGTACGAAGATGTACACGGCAAACCACCAGGAGCTAAGGCTTCAGCTCAACAACAGACTGCAAAAGAATTGACCAAGTAAGGAACTCCAGAGCTGCAACTCGATCAGATCACCTCCCGTTGGGAAAATAAAATCGGTATACCAGCTAAGCTATTCTACAACTAGGAAATAAGCTGGAAAGGAACTCTAGAACTCTTAGCTGCTAATCGATCACCTCCCGAGAAAGGTATACCTGTTTGTTATTCTATCTCCTCGAAAGAGAAAGAAAAGAAGGGATTGACGCTCGAAAGACTTGTCCACTTATAGGCCGGCTGCTAAACGTAGAAAGCTACGATGGGTATTAGGAGGAGAGATAATAGAACGATGTAGGGACAGTTAGGAGAGAAGGAGTTTGAAGTCCCCATCTGTTGATTAAATGAGGTCTCAATTCTTCGCTTGAACGAGAGTTTCACATGAGTGGGATAAATCACAAGAGTGAAAGAAAGATCGTAGACCATCCAAAGCTCAACGCGCGCCAGAGCAGTCGAATACGAAGAGAGGGAGAGGACTACTTGAACTACCGTCTCTTATTCGACTATCGGGTTATCGAATCGGAGCGGACAAGACACGAACACGAAAGATAAAACCAAGAGAACAACAAGGAAGGGGATTACTCTAGCTATCTCCTATATAAAGAGAATAGAACTATTCGACACCTTATCCATTCCTAACAAGTACAAGATATTCCGGACTTTGAACAACCATACTTTAAACATTGGTTTCATGATTTATTTCGTGTTCCGTGCACCGCATCATTTACTTCCTATTTTAGAATGAGATCGGGAAGAAAGCCGAGGAGTAGATCGATTCAATCTTCCACCTTTCATGGGAAATACCCAATTAAAAGAGTTCCTGTTCATTGATTGTTCTTTTTAATGGGAATAAACTTTGGTCTTCTCTACAGAAACCCGTAGATCGTCACGCCATCATTTCTCTACATCCTCATCTATGTCTGTACAATTATGAACTCCGACCTATGATTCCAGTACAATTTATGGTTGCAAACCAAAGCGTGCTTTGAGTAAGCTAGTACCGTTTGTCGAAGCCAGACATACGGTTTTTAGGCCGATGAGTGACATAGAGATCTGAACTCTAGTATAGTTTTTCCTTAGGCTTAAGAAAGACTAGAGATTTACTTTGTTTACCCTAAAGGGTGGCAATATACCTAAGTACTTTTTGAAAGATTCAGGAGAGAACTGCTTTTCTTTTTATGAAGAATGCTTTAGCTGCAGGGCCAGCATACCGAACCGGAGGGAAGATTTAGCAAGGTATTCTCTTAAGGAAATCCAGGGAATGCCACATACACATACTTCGCTTAGCTATGAGGTTAGATCGTAGATAGCCCGGTTCACCAGATTCTGCAGAGACCAATTCACTCAGCTTTTTGCCAAGTTTTAGCGATAAATCGATTAAATCGGAACTTTTCGACAAGTCTTCAAATTGATTATTTTTCTTGATTCATGCTGTTCGACTGAACTCGTTCTCGTTTTGGCTCCGCCTTTATGAAATTCCAAGACCCCAAAAATTCTTCGATCTAAATTTCGGGCGTATGGAATTCGTTCATCTCTAGTACTGAAGATAGAAGGGGAATCCATCTTTGTTTTTGGCTCGCAATAAAGCTAGGGTCCTGATCGAGAAAGTACTAGTCCTATCTATCCACCTCTCCAGACACAATATCTTGAGTACCTATGATGGTGACCACATCTGCTGGCATGTGATGTTTGGACATAGAATCGAGTCCTTGTAAATGGGCAAAGCCAGGTGCTCTTATTTTACGACGGTAGGGACGATTGCTTCCATTACTGACCAGAAAGACACCAAATTCTCCTTTAGGTGCTTCAACTGCGGTATAGGTAGAAGAAGCTGGTACGGAAAACCCTTCTGTATAAGGTTCGAAATGGTGAATTGAGGTAGAGTAGACCGATGATCCTGTAGTCATTTGGCCGGCTATTGAAAGAAAAAGCTTGCATCTGCTCCCTCTATTATATAACCGGTCCATCTCTCTCCAAACCTAACGTGGTAGTTTCCCATCATAGGGCTTTCTATCTATAGATTGAGCCATTACCAAGGAGCTAATTCGTTCAGAACTCAGTTGACTCCTTCTATAGATAAGGCAGAGCGTCCTTGGTTCAGCATTATAGCACATAGGGCTTCGGCCCTACTACAGCGCTTCGCTAACTCGAAGCGCCTCGCTATGAGAATCTAGCTTCGCTAACGCTCGGCTAAGTCTTGAACCTTCGCGTTGACCGTTCGCTTTCTCGTCGCTAGAGCGTTTTTTTCTCATTGCGCGGAGCCCCAACGAGGAAGGTCTTAGTGGTTTATCATTGGGTCAATAATGCTAATCCCTCTTTTTGTGCTACTCCTAGGGCGGGAAGAAGATAAGAAAGGGCGAAGCGTTCTCTGATCTACTCCCACTCTTCACCTCTTGGCTCACCTGGGATACGTACACCCTGTTCTTTCTAAAGACTGCCCTCTCTCGGATGGATGTTGGTCCAGCCTACTAAGAGGATCCCGTATCCAGCAACCCAACCTATACAAATGGCATCAAAGCCCCTTTACTAGGTTGGAGCTATGAAGCTTACCAACATTTCATTTTTTATTAAAAAGGGAAAGGGCTCAGCTGGTGCGCAGGAGCGCACTTACGTTTTACCTTTACTAGTCAAGGGGGTCCCGTGGTTCCTATGCCGCCGCGTTTTCCGGTCCTTTTCTTTTAATGCTTCGACCCGAAGCGATAGCTTCTAGCTAGTTCAGTGGATAAGATGGCTGCGCTCCAGCTCACTCAAGAATGGGACGGCAGTGGTCCGCCGGCAAGCTCGTTCTGATCTTGGACGCAGTACATTGGAATCCTGAAGCACCACCACGAACGCTACCGCGCGTCCGCCTGCGGTGCGGTAAGGCACCACCCTCTTGTGCCAGCAGCCAACTCCGGCGTGTCAGCTTAGTTATCCTCATCAAGCCACTTACTTGATGTCTAGCTTCCCAACTGGTAGACCTTTCCTTTTCCCCCAGATCAATGAAGAAGAGAGACGTAACGGTAACGTAAGTGGATTCTTCCGAAGAACCGGAAGCGAAGCGCTATGCCGGGGCGGGGGGACGGGAAAAGAAAGGGCTCCGAAGAAAGAAATTGGGGTTCCCAATGCTTCTCCACGCTCAACGAGATGCGCCAACCTCGGGATGCTTTACTCCTAACCCCACAAGGTTCCGAGACGGAGCTTAACCTGAGTCTCGGTTAAGAACGGCGATGATCTACGTTTCACACGGCGCACGATTCCATGGATAGTTTCATTCGACATCGTGATGGAGGACATAGCTTACGATCATCGGCTTTGATCATGCCACTAGGCATTTGATTAAGACATTGCACAATGATCCGAACACTTTGTCGCATCTCTTCGATACGAATACAGTAACGATCATAGCGATCTCCTCTGGTACCTACTGGTACGTCAGGATCCAATTGGTCATGAACATCGTAAGGTGCTGCTCTTCGCAAATCCCAGCATACCCCTGAACCTCTTAACATTACACCACTGAATCCCCAATCCTTTGCTTGCTGTGCAGTGACAGTACCAATATCCACTAATCGTTGTTTCCAGATACGGTTGCCGGTTGACATCTCTTCTAATTCGTCGATACGAGAAGAAAATTGTTGTGTGAAGGAATCAATATCTCGACATAAGCCAAGAGGCAGATCTTGTGCCACTCCACCTGGTCGTATGAAACTGGCATGCATCCTGGCTCCCGAGACTCTTTCATAGAATTCCAACAATTTCTCCCGCTCCTCAAAAGCCCACAGGAACGGAGTTGATGCTCCCACATCCATAGCATGAGTAGTTAAAGCAAGTGAATGATTTGAAATTCGAGTTATTTCACGGAATAACACTCGTATATATTGAGCTCGTAATGGTACCTCGCAATTCAAAAGTCTCTCTACGGCTGAAGAATGAGCGTGTTCTTGGGCCATCATAGAAACATAGATAGGGTCAACGACGGAACGAACAACGAAACTTTACGACAGCTTTTTCGTACACGTTCACTTGCATCACATACACAAGTGCTCTCTGAACCGGGCAATAAAGTCACCCATAACACGGCTCTCCCATTTGAGTTATCTTAGCCCCAGTCCATGCTATTCAATAATATTGGAAAAATGGCAGCGTAAGGGTCCGCCGAAGGAGTTGAAAGCTGGTCGCCTTTGGAATATGAGTAGGGCTCCTAGGTGGCGCGTTCGTGGAGGCAAACCGAAGGAAGAGCAAAAGGAAGGTTGGGTGCTTGTGGGGCGAGGCCACCCGGCCTCGAATGGGAGGGGGCTTAGCTCTGGATCCTCCCTACTTGCAGAAATGAATGGATCAGAAGGGGGTTTGGTTCTCTCTATTTCCGGGCCGGGCGGGAGGTGAAGGCCATAAGAGAAGATTGCCCTCCCGGTAAGGAAGAGGGGAAAAAAGGAAAGTGCTGTCATCTATCTCGACCAGTTTCCCGAGGCGTTGGAAATCCAGACCGGCTCAGAGATTTATGGTGCCCTTCGTTTCGCCAACAAAGAAGTCATCCTTGACAATTTCCCATTCCTTCCCTGCCGAGCCGCCTCTCTTCGCTATTCGATGCCTCCGCCTTCCCTTTCTATAACATACCCAGGCGCCCTCCTTTCCAATCACTAAGAAAAAATCCAATCAAAGCCCTATCTAAGTAAAGGTAAAGCTTCGTCTGTTATTTTTCCGACCCCAGGGGAGCGGCCCATCCCCTAGTCTCCCGCACTGCTCAAGGTTGTGTGCGACTCCATATGAGGACCTCCTTCTCTTCTGCCCACTCTCCGTTCACACGGTTCTCAAAGCAGAGGAGGAAGGGTGGGCAGCAGGTACCACGAGCCCTCTGTCCCACACATCTATCCAGAAGCAAGTGTAGTTCACCGGTTCCACCGAATGCTCCTATCTCTCGGCAAAGATCGTGTGAGTGTGCAGTTATGCTTCGGATGCTTCGCCATAGAATAGATCGACCCAGTTCCCGTTCTTTTCCGGTGCACTCGCTTTATATCTCCGACACACAAGGAAGGACGCGGTGGGAAGGAAGCAGCCCTAGCCTCTGTCCGGCCGATCATTCCGCTGGCATCTCGCATTCACGACCCCGTTTGACTGCCGCTCGGGGATGTAGTTGTAGATAGGTTAGTCTTAGTAGGTCGTTGGCTCCACCTGTTATCTCCTTCTACGACATGCTGTTGTCGTCGCCATATTCCATATGTCACTTAGTCATCTCTGCCTCGCTGCGGGTCAGCACCTCCGAAAGAAACGGAGGACTTCATTCAGTGACCCCGCGATCGCCCTCTGAACGATCAGAATAAGGTAAAGCTTGAAGATAAGTTTTGTACTCTATTAATTTCTCAGTCCCCCTAGTCGGGTGGGCGCCGGCCGGTCTTTCGACCAGATCCCCCTAAAAACCGTACGTGCGGGTCTCCCCGCATGCGGCTCACGCCATTCGACCTGTAGTGAAATTGAGACTGCTCGACCACGGAAGCTAATTCGCGTGTAGGCAGCGCTGTCTGTTGTACCTATCTATTCATTGAATTTGCTTTATTGCATTTTATATTTATATAGGCTCGCTCCCTCTTTTTCCAAGAATTAATGCACTTCCCTTTACTCCATAGGGCCTTCTCGAATAGGGAAAAGCCTTCCATTTCCGTCAAATGACCCGGCCTCCCCTGGCTCTTCCACCGTCCGGTCTCCCTTTCCTCCCTATGCTATGCTCCCCCGGCGCAGGCCTACCACGCTTCGCGCCTGCGGCGTTTTCGCCAGACGGTCTTTGCCAGTAGTGCCATCCTCCCCGCTGGCTGTATGGGCGGGTTGTCCCTCGCTGCTGCGTTCTGTTAGGCTATGGATTACAGGAACAAATGTAGTTGAATGGAACAGCAGGCGGGTTACACGTTCCACTGTGCCGAGATGTAAGGTGCAGGTGGTGATGATCACCCCGGGGTATGCGCTAGCGCCCTTGACAGGCACTCCAGAACCCGCCAACGCTCGTGAAACCCGGGTCGGTCGGTCCTCCATTCATCCGACCGGAGGTGTGGATAACGAGGCCACCTTCACAACCTTCTCCCTTCTGTCCCTATGTAAGGTAGGGCGGTTCGCTTGAGTTGCTCAACCGCCCGGTGCTCATGACGCGCTACAGAACCTCCACCGTGCCGGGGGACCAAGCAGGGCATAGCTAGCGGCATAGGAGCCGACTCGGCATCAGCGGCTTCGTGCCGCACTGGAGTGATCCAATATGTGGTTCCGCACGTTCCACCACTTCTCCGTTCATTTCCAATACTAATCGTGAAACACCATGAGCAGCAGGATGTTGAGGTCCGAAATTCAAAGTGAAATTTTTGATTTGCCTGTTCCTAGTCGTCATGGGAAAGAAAGGCAGAAATAAGAAAGAAATAGATTATTCCCTGAGAGCTTGTCCAATACTACCAGTACCAGAAATGCATCTCCTTCGCCCGCGCGAGAGACTTCTATGCCAGCCGGGAATAACGGCTCTGTTATGAAAGAAAGCGGCAGACAGACTTACCTCTGCTAACTACTACGTTTTATATAGACTGGAAGCTAGAGAGATACTAAGGTATAGTGCCGCTACCAGAGAAGGCTCTTTCAGGCTGGACCACTTGCTATATCCACTAACGCTTCATACCACTTCTACCTACTATACCTGATAGAAAGCCGTTCTATAACAATTCAAGACAACAAGAAAGAAAAAGATAGCGATCGCTTTGGGAGCGTCACGGGGGAGGCGAGAAGATCTTGATCGAAAGCTCCACTGTTCTGAATAGTGAGAAAGACTTTTCAAAATTCGATCAAATCGATCGAGAATCTCATCATCTCTTAGGTGGGCCAACCGACCGAGTTGGGCTGGGCGTCCATGTCACAGAACCTTTCTCTAGCCAAGAATCCCATTATTGATCGAATCGGGGCGGATCCAGCAAATGAAAAATCTATCGTATTAAGACTCAGAAAAAAAACCTAGAAAAGAGGAAGAGTCACTAAGACAAGAGCTAGGTAAGCAAGAAGGAGAGGCTAGAAAAGGCGAGGCAAGGGGCTCTCCATCTCTAGGAAGATTGTGTCCAGGATCTGGTAATCTAAGCCTTGCTTCTTCTGGTCGGCTCGTATTAGCCTGTGCTTTATTACAGGTAGTCATTCCCCCGTTCCTTTAGTCCTTTCAAGGGTACTTGAATCAACATTCAACTATTCTATATTATGTCTTTCTTTCTGAAGGGCTTGCGGTTCATTACACCAAAGGCTTTCAGTGAACTATTGAAGCTATCGAGAGAGTACCAAATGCTGACGGTGACGAAGCAGATAGAGAAAATAAGGTGGACGCAGAGCCAACGAGTTCAGTCGAACAGCATAACGAGTATAATATAAGGTTACAGAAGCCTTCGCCAACTTTGATAGGCATAGCATTGCAAGCAAATAGAGCAGAGAGCTTACCCTTTCTTTCTATTAGAGTCGCGAGCTTGTTGTAGTCGGTCCTAATAAAGGGAGAACCTTGCTGCTTACTTGCTATATCCCCGCGTCCTTGCACGGCTCGGCTCGTTCTTCGAGCCCCTTCCCCCTATCCCCGTTCCTACCGTCCAAAACAGGCCTATGGAGTATAGCCAAGTGGTAAGGCATCGGTTTTTGGTACCGGCATGCAAAGGTTCGAATCCTTTTACTCCAGATTATGAACACCCGATCGGATCTGTCAAGAAGGAGCTGACGACTACAGGGGAAGCGGCTGACTGCAGTCCCTGAGCCCAGCTTGTAGCAAGACAAAAGTCTGACTTGAACCTACTTTGCTAAGAGAAGAGAGAGAGCAGAGGTTGCGACTTAGTAGCCGGGCAGCCAGCCTTTCTTCCTGACGGGCCACCGAATCCCTTCCGACTTTGGTTACGGTAGGTTGGCCTACTCTATGGAGTCAGGCGGGGAGACCTAGTCCTCTCGTACTATCTCCGGCAGTTCCCCCGGTTTGGGGGATTACCTTGCGCTTTGATTTGGGACTACCTTCATCTTCTTTCTCAATCAGTACAGTACCTTCTTCGTCTGCCTAAGGGATGTATTATATTCCCGGATGAGACCAGCTTTCTTGTGAAATGTCGTTCCGTCCCGCCACAGCCATCAGTCGGCTCCATGTGACTCACATCGGATACCTGCTTTTGAAAGAGGTTTTAAGTGTTCCTATTTGACCTGAGATGGAGACAAAGGTGGTGCTTACTCACTTGAACCCTTCATTGCTAGCTTCCTGTGCCTCATCCCTGCACATCACTCCATCTCCTCATCACAATCCAGACCTTTCGTGTGCCTTGATAAATCCCGTAGCAGTAGGTGCCTTGCCTCCGCATCGCCTTCCGTGTCGCCTTTCGCTTTTGTATTGTAGAAGGAAGGGTCTCCTGCGGCCGATGTCCGAGCTTTATTCATCTACGGCGCCTCCTTCTTTGAGAGGAAGGGGTGAAATCCCATACCATAGGACTGTCTAAAAGCGACTAAAAGGGCATCTAAGGGATAATTCCCCTTTCCCTTCTTTGGGCAGACTGGAGGCAAGGACTAAGGTTAAGTAGCGATCTCTGGCTGAGGAGATTCTTTGGCTAACTAAAGGGCCGTCGCGGGCAGTGAAGGCTCATTTAGTAGACAGCGAGCGAGCAGCAAGCACCTACCTACTCCTAACAGGGTCGAAGTATTGCATTATCTATCCGCCCGACAGCAGCAGAGGGGGTTCGATTCCCGTTATACGCGATGTGGCGAAAAAGACTGATTCAACGAGATATGCCTTGCCTGCATTAAGATTTAAAACTTGTCGTCTACTTTCAGGAAATGTTTGGAACAGAGAACTTACAATAATACAACGCCGCATTCTCAAAAGATTGAGAAACAAGAAGAGATCTATTAAGAGAGAGATTTATTCTCGAAAAAATCTTAACAGTTACATTCAATCACAAACTACACGAAAGTTGTCCCTTTTTCATGGAGATTTACCCATCACAGAGATGCACAGAAGAAGAAAACGATCATATATCCCCTTTCTACTCAATCCAGAAACAAGATCGGACGTTATTCCGGTTCGTCTCCATTTTCGTTCAACTATTCCTCAAGCAAGGCAGCCGATCAGTCATCGAAGGGTTTGTGTGAATCATAGAATGGTAAACATTATTCATTTTAAAGTGTCCCGCGGTGATATAATTTCTTTTCAAGAAAAAATATCCCGCGCTCCTGTAGGCGCCCATAGCCCCCTTGATCAATTTCAAATTGTACCATTGATTCCTATTAAAATTAGAAGGTTGTATTTCTCATTTACAAATCTTTCTTTGAAATTTACTATTTTTATGGGAACAAATGGGGGCTACTCCTTCTTTTGTTCTCTGCCATTTGTAAGGAATATGACCAAATCATATAAAAGCATTTTTTATGTTCTTGCAAAATTCATCTCAGTTTTGATTCTATATAGGCTAGCCCTCAGTTTTGGCTATCTCTTCATGGAAGACCTGCAACGGGCTGTTGCACAATTTCTTCCATCTGGTTCTGGTGGACTAGCCGGGGGATCTGCACCGATCCCCGGTTCGCCTGGGTCGGGAGGGAGCAGTGGCATCCCGAATTCCTTCTCCTGGTTTCATACCCACGAATCTCCAGGCCAAGAAGTGACTAGTAGTAGGGAGCATGTGGGTTCAGCTGAAGCCGGTCCATCTGGAACGAATGATGGAACACCCAAAGATGATCAAGCTCTTGACGAACCTTTTCTTCCTATTCCTAAGTATCCGCCGCTATCTCAGCGAACCGTACGTACACTGAGACTACAAGAAGTTCGAGAACGAGAAATCGAAGGATTGGTTCGTGATATCTACGAACAAAACCATCCACCTTTGGATGATGAGAAGGAATACTTCTATATGGCTCGGGATTTAAGAAGCGGTTGGACCTCAGACTCCGTGTCTTCCTTACGGAAGTTAAAAAGGGAGTTACAGGAAAAGGGGGGCGACTTCTCCTTATATAAAAGGATGCTTCGCCGATACGAAGACGGTAGAAGAAGGAATTGACCCCGACCTAAATAGCGGGCGCCGCAGCCAGGTCAAGTCCTCGAAGGTATTTATCAAAAAGTCATATCATGCTGGAGTAGGTCCGTAAGTCCGGTGGGCCGAACCAGGGTAAAAAAAGTCACTCTTGAATAAGAGGAAATTCTCTGGTTCAGAACCAGCAATGCGCGTTCGAATCGCGCGAGTGACTAGTGAGTCTTGGTTACGCAGCGGACAGCAAAGGGAATAAACCCGAGGAGAGCAGTTGGCCTTCCAGTCCCGCTTTCACAACATGAGGTCACTAAGGCAGGCTGCTTTCCGAGTCTGCCCATTTATGTCTTTTGTCAAACCTAGGGAACGAGGTCGCTTGAAGCTTTAAGATTACTATTCCTACCCTGTTTAAGGTGTGTAGGATTTATCCCAATAGTAGGGGGTCTCCCCCAGTTCTTGTTCACCTGATAGTATACTCGTATCAGTAGTAGTTCTACGAGAGCCATATGAGTAGTGAATAGTTTCCTTCTTGGTATAAGGCGACAGAGGCGAGAAGGGTAGGTAAAGTTCTATTTAAAGCACAAGGGATAATTAAGGGGCTAGATAGTAAGCACTAATTGCTAGATTTATTTCCATGTCTTAGTAATCTTTATCGGGAAGGTATAACTAGAGAACTTTTCCCGAGGTTTTCACAAGGAACTGTTTTACCGCTTTTAGCAACTTTCACAGTTATATGAAATGCAACTTTTCGAAATTGAATCGAAGTCTAGGAAGGGAAATTCAGTTTGATCATTTCACAGTTATATGAAACGCAAAAAAGTCACATTCAAATCGGCATCTAGGAATGAAAATAGCAAAGGTCACTTTTAGGGCTATATAAAACGTAAAAAGTAGCTGCCCGAGGGGGGAACTGTTAAGTAAAGAGACTTATAGCTCGTACCTACGGGAAATAGAGGAACTAGGGGGAAGGCAAAGCAAACCCAATCGCCAAGGCCAGAACCCCAACCCCAGATAGATAGAGATAGTACTGATCCGCGCACGAACGTTACACGACCAACCATAATGATAGGAGCACCAAGGGAATGGAATGCCAGTCGCGAAGAGGAATACATCAGGCAAGCTCCAGATGTTCATTCATACAGCAACTCAGTCGCTAAGACTCGTTCATTCAGCAACAGTTGCTACTACTCAGGCATTAATACAGCCAGCTTGCAACCTTGGCATTCATGCAGTAATGAAGTCGCCTTCCCCTAGTATGTATTCAGCAACAAACAGAAGTCGCTGCTTGGCAGGAGTGGCCCGAAAAGATCGTTCACCAGAGGATCTGGCTACAGTGGCCTACTACTATGGCATTCAGAAAACCACGCGTGGCTAACGGACAGCAGTCGCACACCCAGGGATCCAAGACGGGCGAGGAAGCGAAGCAAACAAAGAAGAGCTCGGGCCATTGGCTCGTTCGTACAACCCCAGAGTGGCTTTTAGCTCCTTCCCTAATGGTACCTAATGAGACAAGGCGCTCTAGCACGGGAGTTCATATCCAGTGGAAAAACCTGGACCAAGGGTTCATTTGAAGTGTTTAACTAGCTCCAAAGACTAGAGGAGCTACGGAACACATTCCCAATCAGTCAAAGCTTTGAAGAAAACATGGATTTCTCGATTCAACTGGTGATTGATTTCGCTTTTCTATGATGCTTGTAGTTGTTCGTCAAAGGGCCTAAGCAGAAAACGAATTCACCCAGGAAAGAAGAGATTTAGGCCCAAGTTAACAGCTAGAATGCAGAAATGAAACTTAGCTATTTCGCCCGGTGAACCACTCGAAAGAGATGAGATAGTTCTTGCTCTTGGCATAAAAGATAAGATCTTTTAATATGGCCATATATGCCCTCAGGGCTAGAAGAAAATAAACTAAGTAGCCGAAGGACAAAGCAAGAATATAGGGGAGTTGGGCGAGGAACTCGGGAAAACTAGAAGCTTCGAACATGATTGAAAAATCATATTTAGTTTTTAGTTGGAGAACTTTTGGCTTATCTCTTAAGATATTTCGAGTTGATGGGCACTCATCAAAGTCTTTCATCGGAACCCCTAGCCCGAGAACCAACCATGCCATACACGGGCAAAGGCCAATACCAACCACGCGAGCTATGACCACCGGCCGCTTGTAGCAATGTACCACGAACTTCCTCAGTACATTTGGTGAAAGACGAGACAATGTAACTTTATCAGTTATATAAAATGCAACATATCGAAGCAGCCTACGAAGGAGAGAGAACAAGGAGCTCTTGAGCTTAGGTCGCTTTGCTCCCCGGAAAAGGAAAGATGAATTACCCAGCTACAACAACGAATAACTCAAGCAACGAAGAACTAGCGCAGGGGAGCGGTGAACCGCTTGCTTCTCGTCTTGATACTCTGACTCTGAACGCACCTAGGCATGAACCTCCTCTGATTCTGACTCGGGTTTTACTAAAACCAGGAAATCCAGATTCGCTTAGCAAGTTTGGACCATTGATCGAACTAACGAGTGGCAGAGCGAGGAGAGGCTGAAGCTTATACTCGAGATACGACGCCACTCAAGCGTTTACTCTTCTTCCCAATCCTGCCCGTGGCCTCTTCTGACTCTGCCTGCGCCATGTCTGCTCTTCCCGCCCCGGTTGCCCTACTGCGATGATTGCTTTGCTTGAACTCCTTCGAATCGGGCAGAAGAATAGGGAGTGAATCCCGCGGATCTTCCCCTTATATAAAGAAGAAGTAGGCTATGATTCAAATGCTTTATCAACCGACGCACACGCACTCTTGATTCGACAACAAGTAGGACGAATTGCATGTGTTAAGCATGTCACTATGCTTCTTTTTCAAAAGAAATTCCACGATCGAACTACCAAAATAGAATAAGCCATAAATTGGAGTTCTAACTGATTTATTTTTTATTCAAAAAGCTAGGACTTTGTGATTCTTATAGATTTAATTCCATCCAATAAAACG
>LSBG02000235.1:0-12098 GCA_001642375.2 Mentha longifolia
ATTTCAAGAGAAATCATTCCACCTCTTCTTCCGACAAGAAAGGTGAAGGTATAACTAAACCCTCAAAATTCAATTCTTCTAACACTTCAGAAGGTGGTTGTTTTGAATGTGGCAGACCAGGTCACTACAAGTCAGACTGCCCAGATCTTTCAAAGGCCGAACGTGAAGAGCTTCGTGCAAAAAGAGACCAAAAGCTAAAGGAGCAGCGCAGTGCCATGATCGCAGCTGAGGAAGAAGCCAAAGCTGTTGCCACATTATCAGACTCAACCTCCTCCGACGAAGATGACGATGATGAATTGGATGAGGAGGAATGTCGCTTAGCCGACGAAGATTCTGAAAATGAGGAATGCTACATGGGAAAAGATCTCGATCTTGTTCAATACAAGGTTGATACCAAAATCTCATCTTCATATTCAACTAACACTGAACATGCAGGTTTCGAACTACCTGAAATGCCAACATATGAAGAGTTCCAACAACAGCTTGATGACTACAAGAAACTCTCAGAAATGTTCGAGCAAGTAGTCATAGAAGGATCAAAGCTGGAGAGTGAAAACATGAAACTCAAGGCTACTAAAAATGGAGACTTCACTCTCCATGATGAAGCTAGACAAAGAGAGATAGAAACTCTGAAAATTCACTTGGGTCAATCAGCTTTAAGGGAAGAAAACCTTAAAGACATGCTCACTAAAAAGGACAGTGAGATCAACAGCTTGAACGGCAAGCTGTCAGATCTCTCAAATGATCATGAGAAGCTGTTGCAGAAAGAGCTCAAGCTTCAACAAGTCCTAATGAGAATGAACAAAAATGGTGAAAAGCTTGAAGCCTTGCAAGCTGCCCAGAGACCTGCTCAGATAAAGTTTGGCGTCGGATTCCATGGTCAAACCAGCGGAGTCAAGGATAAAGAGAAGGTCCTGTTCATAAAAGAAAAGGGATTGGCTGAAGGCAAAGCTCACCACTTCCTACCTGACAAGCAACTCAACTTGAAGAATCCAGCTCGACAACCTCAAGCAATCTTGGTAAAAGAGCATAGGAAGCCTGCTGTCAAGAAGCAGCAGCTAAGGCCATCAAGTGAACAGAAAAAGGCTGAGCCACCTAGAGAACTATATATGCAACCTGCATATAAAAAGAAGAGCCAACCTGCACCGAGAAGAGTGCAAGCTGAAAATAAAGGAGAAGCACAACACAAAACTGCTCGACCACAACGAAACAACTACTATGAGCAGTGGCCAAATCAACAGAGACCTGACTATGAAGGTTACTGGTACAACCATCATTGGTACCCATATCCTGAACTGTCAAGTATGCAATGTCGATTTCCACATGGAAGTGGATTTGTAAATAATCAATGCAGATGTGGTTACATGGAGCAGTGCTATAAAAATGATCTTTATCAACCTGCTCATTACCAACAGCAAACTGCATACTCAAATGCAACCTACTCAAATGTGCAACGGACCAAGCCACGAGTCAACAGAAGTTTACAAAAGAGGAAGCTTGGAAACCAAGCTGCCAAATCTCAACCTGCTAACAAAGCACCCAAATTCATATGGGTTGCTAAAACTGTCTAATTGCAGGATGGGAAAACTCAAAGGAGGAAGCGAGCAGCTCGCGGGGCGATCTGGATCATCGACAGTGGATGCACAAAGCATATGACCTGCGACAAAAGCTTGCTTACAAACTTCATTGAATGTGATGGACCTCTAGTTGCTTTTGGAGGAGACTCTAAAGGGAAAACAAGAGGCTACGGTAATCTAATTGTTGGTAAAACAACAATATCAAATGTCACCTATGTTGAAGGTTTAAATCATAATCTCTTTTCTGTAAGCCAGTTCTGCTCAAACGGAAAAAGAGTAGAGTTTTCTGCTAACAAGTGTGCTATAAAGAACAAGGAAGGAGAAGAAATTCTTCTTACCGGTATTTTGCAGGATAACTTGTACATAGTACAATGGTCAGATGAAAAAGAAACCTGTCTGGTCACCAAATCTGCATCTGAAGTAAGCTGGTTATGGCACAAGAGACTGTGTCACTTGAACTTCAAAGCCATCAATAAGCTCTCTCGCAAGAAGCTCGCAGATGATCTTCCAGATCAAGTCTACTACAAAGATCATGTTTGTGAAGCCTGTCAAGCTGGAAAGCAGACCAAATCATCATTTCCAAGCATTGCAGCTCACAACACAAGTAGAATCTTGGAACTACTCCACATGGATCTATTCGGTCCAGTGACTCCCAGAAGCATAAATGGTAAAAAGTATACTCTCGTTATTGTTGATGATTACTCACGATATACTTGGGTTATTTTCTTACATAAAAAGAAGGAGACACTAGTGGAGTTACCTGCGCTGCTCACCAAACTGTCAAAATTGAAGAACAAAAGCGTGATCTCAATCCGATCCGATCGCGGAACAGAATTTCTTAATCATATGATTGAATCATACTGCACCAAAAGTGGTATTACTCATCAAACTTCAGCAGCTCGCACACCTCAACAGAATGGTGTTGTTGAACGACGCAACAGATCACTAAAGGAAGCAGCTCGCACGATGCTGAATGAAACCAATCTTCCTAAGAAGTTCTGGGCGGAAGCAATCAACACAGCTTGCTACACTCAGAACAGATCAGTCATTCATACAAGACACGGAAAGACTCCATACGAGCTGTGGAAGGATAAGAAACCTCGATTTAAATATCTTAAATCTTTTGGCTGTGTGTGTTACATTCATAATAATGGGAAATCACAGTTGAAAACGTTTGATAGCAAAGCTGATCCAGGAATGTTTTTAGGATATTCAGAGATCAGCAAAGCTTTCAGAGTTTTTAACAAGAAAACTCATATTGTGGAGGTAACCCCACATGTTGTTTTTGATGAATCTATTTGTGAGTACAGGGAAACCCAACCTGATGAAAGTACAGGTACAAGTCAAAATCAAACAGGCTCCAACACGCAGTTTCGAGATGAAATACTAATATGGAGTCCAACCGACTTGGAAGAAGAAGAAACTGAGCCTGTACAAGATACTAATTCACAAAATCCACCAGTTCAGCAAGGGGGAATAAACCAAGGGGGAACAGAAGCTCCTCCAACCAGCTCCTCTCCAACTGATCCAGAAACTTCAATGGAACCTGCAGTCAATGCAGAACTATCAGTGGATCAACTTGCTGAACAACTTCAACAGCTTAACCCCTTCACTCCTCAATCTCTACCTGAGTTTGAAGATCCCATACCAGACCCTGAACCAAATCTCACAGACGAAGAAATCTCTCGACGAAGAAGATGGGTCGATGCTCATCCTGAAGATCTCATTGTTGGGAACCCAAGGGCAGGTGTGAAGACAAGGAGACAGATAGGTGAAAGCTGTCTACTAAGCTGTTATCTATCCTACTCTGAACCCAAAACTGTTGAAGAAGCTCTTGCTGACCACGACTGGATTACAGCTATGCAAGAGGAACTCAATGAGTTTAAAAGAAATGAAGTATGGTCACTAGTTGATCGTCCTACACATCAAGGAGTGATTGATGTAAAGTGGGTGTTCAGAAACAAGAGAGATGAGAATGCTGAAGTAATCAGAAATAAGGCAAGACTAGTTGCCAAAGGTTACTGTCAACAAGAGGGAATAGACTATGATGAGACCTACGCACCAGTAGCAAGATTAGAAGCAATAAGACTGTTTCTAGCATATGCAGCTCATCAGAGATTCAAAGTCTATCAAATGGACGTGAAGAGTGCTTTCCTCAACGGAATCCTAGGAGAAGAAGTTTACGTTGAACAACCTCCAGGTTTCGAGGAAACAGGTCCAGAGAAAGTTTACAGACTGCACAAAGCAGTATATGGGTTGAAACAAGCTCCCAGAGCTTGGTATGAAACGTTGTCTACATTCCTACTGCATTCTGGTTTTAAAAGAGGATCAGTCGACAGAACATTATTCACCTTTAAATACAAGGATGATATTCTTCTTGTACAAATTTATGTTGATGACATTATTTTTGGATCTAGGTCAAAATTTCTATGTGACAGGTTTGGAGAACTCATGAAGTGTGAGTACAAAATGTCCATGATGGGGGAGATGAACTTCTTCCTCGGCCTGCAAGTCAAGCAATCGGCGGATGGTATCTTCATTTGTCAATCCAAATATGCTAACGAGCTGGCAACCAAATTTGGTGTTCAAAATAGCAGACCTCTGAAGATTCCAATGATTGCAAATGGCAAGATGGATCCAGATTCTGAAGGAAAACCTGCCAGCATAACTTTATACAGAGGAATTATTGGTTCCTTACTTTATATTACTGCAAGTCGACCTGACATCTCTTTTGCAGTTGGAATATGTGCTCGGTATCAAGCTAATCCAAAGGAATCGCATCTAGAAGCAGCCAAGAAAATCCTTAGATATGTCAAGGGAACTGCAAACTTCGGTTTATGGTACCCTTGTGATGATAATTTTGAACTAACTGGCTATGCAGATGCAGATTATGGAGGATGCAAACTGGATAGAAAGTCCACATCAGGGACCTGTCAGTTTCTTGGAAGCAAGTTAATCTCTTGGTTCTCAAAGAAGCAAACTTCAGTTGCTACTTCAACAACGGAAGCTGAGTACATGGCAACAGCAAGCTGTTGCGCACAAATTCTTTGGTTGAAACAACAACTCAAAGATTATGATGTCGCTGTTCAAAAAGTTCCTATCTTTTGTGACAACACAAGCGCCATAGCTCTCACTGTGAATCCTGTCTACCACACCAGATGCAAGCATATTGATATAAGGCATCACTTCATAAGAGATCACGTGGAAAAACAAGATGTAACAGTTGAGAAAATCCATACTGACATCCAAAGAGCCGATATTCTAACGAAACCTCTCATGGAAGAGAGATTCAAGATGCTGTGTGGAAAGCTTGGAATGCTCAGAATGGATACACAGCCTAAGTCTGAGAATGGCAGCAGTTCACTAGCACAGGTCAGCCAAGAGCAGACTGACTTGGAAACTGCAAACTAACTAAGAAGCAGTTCACTAGCACAGAACAGCCAAAGACAGACAGACCTGGAAACTGCAGCTCACGAGAAGCAGTGAGGTGACACGCAGCTTGAAACCACAAACTGCGTTGAAAAGTCAACAATCACCGGTCAACCTTTAAGGGGGAACTGGAGATAACGTATCAATCTCCATTTAAATCGTAGCTGAAAATTATTTCCTCTACCCATATATATTTTCTTTCAGTTAAGAATTTGAAAAAAAAAATTCACGAAAATCAAGGGATGCATATCCGTTTATCCTATCCTGACCGTTGGAGGTCTATAAATAGAAAGAATATTCTTGATTTCTTTACGCGTTTCTTGAAATCCTTTGAAATCAAATTTCAAAAATTATCTTCACTCTCTCGAAGAAATTTCTTTCGTTCTTTCATCTTCATAAACTCAGAATTTCAAAATCTTCACTCTCTCTCCACAAAAATGTCTACAGATTCATTGAATGCTCAAGTGAAGAAAGCAACCTCTCTCATCTTCTTTGAGAAAGTAGCTGTGCTAGACTCGTATGGATACAGAGGTTTGGATCAGATGATTGAGACTATCACCCAATGTGATGGTTTCTTCAACATCATCACTCAACATCCACGAATAACGCTACCGGAAAGTGTTGCTTATTTGCTGTGTTCTCTGGAATCAATAGCCGGAGACCCCGCAACGGCAACTTTTCTCGTCAACAGCGAAGAAGAGCGGCGTCATCTTCTTCCTCTCGTTCTTCAAACCTACGGGTTATCAGATACAGGGGCTATCACAACGGTTGATGATGTGCCCTTAGAATCCGTCAACGATGTATATCAACAAGCTCTGTTCGAGCCCAAAAAGATCTATGATCAGAGAACTTTCAACCGCCACGACCTGAAGTCCGAGTACAGATTTCTGTTCGAGTTCGTTCACAACGTGTTCTTCTCTTACCTAGGCTCGAATGAGTCTGTCACTCTATCGAAGTTTAAACTGCTAACTGCTGTGGTGAAGCAGTTACATGTTAACTGGGCAAGATTACTAGTCAATCTGTTCATCAAGGAAGCTGCAGAGCTACCTGCTAGGATCAAGGCCAACATGCAACTTCGTCATGGCACCAAGCTCTCTATCATTCTGCAGAGAACGCTTACAAATCGCGTATGGCGTGTCTGCACTGGATTTCCTGACGACAAGCTGGTTCCTCACACCTGCAACCAGTTGATCATGATTCTTGGCATCTTGCCTCACAAGATCAACAAGGCCAAAGGTGCAGCCAAGCTTCTGCTCACAGAAATGCGTGACTCAAAGGTGGATGTAGCTGAAGAAGAAGATGATAGCAGTGAGAATGATGAAGATGACAGCGTCCAGGTTGAGTCAGTTAGAAAAGGAAAGAGGAAGCTGGAAGATCTGCAAGCTGCGCCCTCTAGGAAGCGCACCACTCGATCTACAGCAGCAACCTTTGTGGAGGCAGATCTCACACCACCTGCGACCACACCGCAACCTGCCTCTCCACAGGTTGGAGTGAAACCTGCTGACGAACAGTCCCCTCCAGGCACCCCTCCAGGTTTCCCGTCCAAAGCTCAGTCCCAAGCTCCTGTCACTGAAGACCATACATCCTCTCTCAACAGCTCCATAGCAGTGGACCAGATGTTAGCATTCTACAAAGCAGAGTTTCTTAAAATGTCACGAAGACTCAACATGCTGGAATTGGAGAGCAAGCTGTACATTGATGAAAAGGTTGCAGCCTTGCAAACTGAGAACGCCAAGCTGTGGGAATTCATCAAAGCCCACATTGGTGAAAAGGATGCACAAGAGCACTTCTCAAAGAACAGAGGACAGTCCAGCTAGATAAAAGCTATGGACTCATAAACAGTGGAACCTGTTTGATCAGAAACTGTGAATAAGACAGTTTGCATAGGGAAGTGTCATGGAAGACCTGTATCAGTCTCCATGTTATTGAAATTACGTCTTAAATATGTCAATGATATGCCTTAATCTTTCAAATATTCAAATTTCAATAACATATCTCTTGCTTCACTTGATCATATATATACCTTATCAATCATTTTCATTTATTGAAGCATGTGTTTTGTTATTTATTGAAATCTTTGTTAAGGATATTCTGACACATTACTTAACATTCTTGCTTCACTTTCCATGTATGTCAAAAGGCGCATGCATAGTCTCAAATCAGCATTTAATGCGAGGCGACGGTTGAGTGATAGGGTAATGCGAGTGGGATACACAACCAATCCCACGCGCCCACTATCTCACGGATTTCCAGGGATTCAATCCTATCCGTTGATCGGTTGATTTACTTCAATCTCAACCGCCCGCTTTACCTTTTAAATAAGAACGTAACTGTGCATCGTCGTTCCCAAATTCAATTTCTGAATTCTTCCGCCATTTTTCTCTGCAACTCACTTTCAAAAATTTCACACTCACAATTCTCTTTTATACATTCTTGAAATGGCAGGAGAATCTACGTCTCAATCTCTACCACAAACAACCGAGCAGAAGATCCAATATCTACAGCAGTACATTCTCACAGAGCCTGCGGCAAATCTTTCAACCTATGATTACGCCGGCTTGAACGAGATGTACTCCGCCATCCAGGAAGCAGATGGATTTTTCAAGATTATCACTCATGAGCCGAAATTCTGGCTTCCGCAGCAAGTCGCGATGTTCTATCTATCGTATTTTTGCCCGGAAGATGTCGACTCTGCCTTATTCCATCTTCCTTTGCCTGGTGTGTCCGACGAGCCGATTCCGATCCTCTCGCTCATTTCTCGAACCTACGGCATCGCTGATTCAGGAACTGTGGAGATCCTGTATCACAAGCCCATGGGTTTAATTCTGGACGTTCCGGATGCAGATCTGGAAGCAGTTTACCAGAAAGCTCTTATGCAGCCTGCAGCCAAGTATGATGGAAGGAAGTTCTCACGCCCTCTGCTGAGACCTGCGTACAGAGCTCTCTTTGACTTCGTTCACAAAGTCTTCCTTGGTTACTCTGGTAACCACGACGCTGTCACTCCAGCGAAGTTTAGAGTGATGACTGCAATCGTGCAGCGTCTAAACGTGAACTGGGCCCGATTTCTCCTCGAGCTCATCAATGAAGAAGTCAAACAGCTCTCGATCACCTATGAAGGCGAAGTGGTGACCGATTTCCGCGTTGCCAGGAACCTGCGCCTAGGCACCAAAATCTGCTCTCTCATTCTCTGCCTCCACCCCAACCTCAACTGGAGCGGAATGACTTATTTCAACAAGGAGAAGGTCCCCAAGGACCAGAAGCAGCTCGAACTCATAATTGGTGTCGACATGATCGTCTTTGCCAAGAATGATGATGTGGTGAAGCCGTTCCTGTACGACATGGGTCGATCTAACCCAGCTTGGGTCCCACCAGAGCAGCGTGACATTCGGAGAAAGAGACAGCTTGCCCCTAGCAAGCAGCTTGACAGACCTGCCAAGTCTGTGCGCATCAAATCTCCAACTCCCATATCACGCAGGTTGCATACGGAGTTTGCCTCCATAGAAGTTCAGCACCAACCTGCTCGTCAAAACCTTGAAGACATCCCAGAACAGACAGTTCTCGATGCACAGGTTTCAATACCTGTACCCTCTGTTCGTGACATCTTCAAGTCAAAAGCTTCAGAGCAAGCTGGTCACAGTCACAGCGACTCTCAACTGGAGGATGATACAGATTTCGAGGAAGAAAATCCTGATACCTCCATCGTCATCCACCAGCAGTCCGGTGAAGCTTCTCATCATCACAGCTCGCCTCCAGAGCTTGACCTCCATCTTATTCTTTCATCTGATGATGATGTAGAAGAGGATCCGATCAAGACTGCAGCTGCCATGTTAGTCAACTCCATCGAGATCGAAGCTGAGAAGACTGTCATGGAGTCCTTTCCCGGCATTGATCTAACTCCGGAGACCAGGCAGCTGGCAATTCGACTACGTGCTCTGCTCGATGGGAAGGATAGATCGTACTGTGATTTAAAGTCCATCTTCCTTATCCACCCCATTGAACAGCTAGAGATTGAAGAGCACAACCTTGGGAAGTATTTTGGCTATGCTTCCATTCCTGAAGCTCGCGACTGCTTCAAGAAGTTCGTCCTCTCTAGGATGAAGAGAGAGGCCAAGGTACTCAGTGTCGACTTGAAACCTTTCTACTCTAACGATCGCAACTCTTACAATTTCAGACTTCTGGAGGATGAAGAATTTAGTCCAATTCCTTCTCCATCCCGGAACAGTGGAGATGCAGTGTCTGATCACGATCAAGTGCCGGTCGATTCTGTAGCAACCGCTGGAACTCCCCTCATTGCTGTGCAAGAAGACTTGAAGAAATTCATTATTGAGGAAGTTTCCAAGGTCAAGGCCACTGAAATTGCTGAACACCAGAAGATTGCGGACCAAATCGAGGCCATGGACACAAGCAGCATCTGCCATGCTGGAAAACATCAAGGCTGAAATGCCACAGGTTATCAAGGATGAAGTGGCAGGCCAGCTCGATTCCTTCATCTCCATGCGCCTGAAAGCTGCAATGGACAAGCTGCTCCCCAACCAGCTGTCTGAACTAAAGGTCGCCTATGCCTCTTCAGTTGACAACCTGCGATATGAGTTTGAACAGCTCAACCAGCTTGTCAACAACTTCTCTTCAAAGCTCGCACAAGCTTCATCCAGCTCTCTAAAGAAAGAAGAAGAACTGCAAGGAAACATCAACTCTCTCCTACAATTTAAAGAGAAAATCAGCACTGACCTGTCCCTAATCTCCAATGAGCAAGCCTCTCTCAATACCACTGTTCAGCAATTAATTGATAATGCCTGAAAAGGGGGAAGGGAAAGGCAAACGCACTGCTGCTAAAGCAAAAGGCAAGGAGAAAAAGGTCACCCAACCTCCTTTGACTCAATCAGAAGCTGCTCCGCCTGTAACAGCTGTCTCTCAACCTGCTGCCCAGAAGCTGTCTGAACAAGAAAGGGCACAGGGTGAGGCCTCTCTTATTCGTCTGATGGCAGAAGCTGGCTACACCGCAGATGAATGCGAGAATGAAGGCAAGCAGAAGCTGTTTCTTGAAGATCTAAGGAAACAGAGAGCAAGGGACAAAGCTCGCGTCAGAAGCTTCCAAGGTCTTGAAAGCTGCAAGGATCAAGCTGACAAGAGAGAGCCAACTGATTGGCTACCAGTGGAAGATCAGCCCTTGTGGGACGAGTTCCTGAACCAGTTCATCTTACACCACTACTGGTTGCAGGTTGATGCTCGCTACACTGGTGACTCCAAAACTGCCTTCTACAATTGGATGCAAGCTTTTCCCGACCGCGAATTCATTAAAAGAGTCCGCGCGAAAGCTGCAGAGGCGAAGGTCACGATCAATCCGCCTAAAATAGAGACCTTCCAACCTCCCACTGTCTGCGGCACTGATTGTCCAGATATCGACCGGATCAATACTTTCATAAGGAATATCGCAGCTCAGTACGGTTGCAAGACCACAAGCTGTGATGAGTACAGGTCGATCCGTGACAGTATCTACGCAGCTATGGGATCAGTAAGCAAGGAGAAGATCGCTGAAGGGAGATTCAAGACTGTGAGGAAGTGACATGATCGTTTTCTCTCATTTGTTATATCAACTCTGTAATCTATGTACATCAATTCAGTTGATATTATAAATGAAAAATGATCATATTTTGTTCCTGACGACAAAATCTCATTGTCCAGGCCTCTGCTTGTTATGCTTTAAATTTCCTAACATTTTTTTCATGCAGCTGGCTGGACATCAAACCTTGATCATTTTTTTTAATCTTCTAAGTAAAGATGTAAAGTGTGGGTTTCGGCATTATCAAAAAGGGGGAAATTGTTGGGAACCTTTTCTCTCTTTAAAGTAAGTTTTGATAATGCTATTAGAAACCACACTTAGACAATAGACTTTAATTGGAACAGACTAGGTCTCCGTGTTTGGATCAGTCAAAGTTCAGCTCGAACAGGTTGCCATGTAAAGGTCAAGGTTGGTAGTGCAACCTTGTACCTATTCTACTCAAACCTGTCATAACATTCCTATGTAACTTGTCTATGTAACCTGCTCCAACCAATACTTGAAGATCTCATTCGAAGGTTACAGAGACTGAAGACAGTCAGAGGTATAGGAAGCTCAACCTGCAAAGTCCAACCTGAGCTGTGACTGAGGAACCTGTCCCGAACTCAACGACCATATTTGTGTCAGTGTACGGTTCTGCATATCCTGACACGCACAACGGCTCTATTACAAATGCTTCTCTATAAATACCTCAAGACATTCAAGAAAGAAAGTACGGGAAACTCAAATTACAAGCTGAAACGCTGCAGAAATCTCAAGCTAAATATTCACACAATCAACACTCGAAATCACTAGAGCTTTCCCAAGTGTTGATCCTTGTAGATTTCTATTCTTTCTAGAATCTGTCTTACTAGAACACAATCCACACTCTCACTACCATTACTATTGATATTCAGTGTAGTTGATAGAGTTGTATTCCAAACGGTGATAGCTTTTCACAGCTTTCCAGTTTGATTATTAGTGCTAGTTGTTTAGCATTAGTAAGATTGTATGTAAGCTTGTATGTAAGGTTAGAAGAGACACGACTCAAGATTCGTGCTAGATTCAGTCTAAAGAGAGACTTGAATTTGGGCTGGAACCTCCACCAGTGTCAAAAAGGAGCGAAAAATCTCAAGTTAAGGGATTACAGATTCGACGGGATCTGACGTGGACGTAGGAGCTATTTACTCCGAACCACGATAAAAACTCCTCGTGTTTCTCTATCTGTTTTCACACAGTTTGCATGCTTACAACCTGCACGATTGTAACCTGTCTTGCATGTGCACTGTCTTTGAAAACTGTTTTTGAAAACTGTCATTCAATTTCACAGTTTGCATGAACACTTACTTGAACTAAAGGTTTCTCTGAAAACTGCTTTGAAAACTGCTAACCAACCTTTCCACCAAACTTCTGCACGCAGGGTAGTTTTGCAAGCTCAGCAGTTCACTGTTTGAGCTGGAAAAACTAAACTGCTCTGATAAACTGAAGTGACGACTCAGTAAGATCAAATTGTTTTGAAAAGTCAAAACTGTTGGTTAATTGGTGTATTCCCCCCC
>LSBG02000237.1:0-13438 GCA_001642375.2 Mentha longifolia
TGTAAATTCAAGGATCTTGGTCACCCTCAATATTTCATTGGTCTTGAAATCAGTAGAACAGACAAAAGGATTTTTATATGCCAAAGAAAGTATATTCTTGTAATATCCTGAAATTCTTTTAAGTAAATTTAGTTAATAAGTACTCAATGTTAACAATAAGATATTATATATATATATATATATTGTAGAGGGTAAATCTACAATTGAAGTTGGATCCGACTCGTCTGGTTGAACGGGTTGGATTGATTGAACGGGTCGGGCACTAGCAACCTGTCAACACAAGCAACAAATGTAAGAGCCCTTCAGGAGGACCGGTGGGGGTGTCCGGTGAAGGGCCTCCGACGCTCAAGTCAGTAGGGCAATAGAATGATGTGAAAAAAGTAAATAGATTGAATCGAAATGATTAATGATTGATAACAATAATGCGAAATGGACGAATATGCCGGTTGATCCGGCTGAGACGGTTGAGAAGACTGAGACGGAGGGGACGGTCGTTCTTGCTAGTCTGTCTAGTTCAGACGATCGGAAACCTCTGCTTCAGGGTAGTATGAGTGCGTTGAGAGGATAGAGAGCCAGAGAGCAAGAGTGGAGAGTGTGAGTGAATACGTAAGAGATCGGATGCCCTGATGAACGTGATCAGTCGTATATATAGGACGGCCTCACCCTTTAGGGTTTAAACCGTTCGTCCTTATCTGCTGCCCCACCTCGCTCGTTTGTTCCGATTCTTGCGGAAGAGAGGGCTGTTGTTGACTCGTTCTCAACCCTAGCAGTAGGAAAAAACGGCTTAACCTGGTCAAGCGTGCTGATGAATTAGTTCGTTTGGGCTGGACACCCCTGGGGCCCAAGAATAGGTATTGGGTTGTCATGTTTGATTAGATTGATCGCATTGGGTCAGTTGGATAATTTGGGCTAACGAATTTTGCCCACTACAGTTTGTCCCCCACTCTCTAGTTAAATTATTTTTAACTAGAGAGTATAATGAACGAGTCGGTCGATTTGCGACATTGATTTAACAACTTCCAAATTAACTCTTGGGCTTACACTTTTGGTATTTAATGGTCTTGAGCACAACACACACGTATATATATATATATATATATATATATATATATATATATAAAGAAATGACAATGGTATTAAAAGCTTAAAACTCTATTCACGTTACTTGACACCATGCGCAGTGATCAAGATTGAATCGTTTTTTAATTGGTGGACCCCATGAACATGTATCTCTTATTTTGTTTTCAATAGGTGTACAGTATACTTTGGATAAGGTGGCAGGGTTTAGATTTTAGCCTCATGTGTCAAGTGGTGAAGTGTGGTATGTAAAAGATTGGGGCCCACTTGTCAAGATGGTATGGTTGAGCTGCTTGAGCATGCTGAGCACATTGAAAGTTTTCCCTTTACTTTTTTCCTTCTTATTTCGGCTATCCCAGCTGAACATGTTGACCATATTGGCCATGTTGACCAATCAATTAGAAAGAAAATAATTTTATGTGGAATATCCAACTGGTGGCTGAGCATGTTGAAAATTAATGCTTCCATTTCTCATTTTCATTTGACCATTCTTGGGCGTGTTGAACGTGTTGACCTTGCGCCTCCTCTTCTCCTTTTTTTTTATTTTTATTTTTATTTTATTTTATTTTTATTTATTAATAGATAGCACCAATTTGAACAAAAGGGGAGAATGGTGACTGAAGGCGACGAGCTCACATTTCCTCTGTTGGCGACACGCTTCAGCAGGTAGGTGGAGTAAACCTCCTTTAATTTGTTCTTGGCTGGACCAGTTGAGCAGGCTGAGAGGGTTGGGTAGATTAATAATTCTTCACATTTTTCCCTTGTTCCGACTAAACCCATTGAGCATGGAGACCTTGTATCGCCTCTTTCATGTTTCTTGTTTATTTGTTGTAGTGGGTCGATTGACCTTGATATTGCTTCTCCTTTTCTATTTTCGATTGTTCCAGTTGAGCTTGTTAAACATATTGACGGTGCTGTATCGATTGAAGTGGAAAGAAGAGCGAGCGACCGGGATGAGTGATTGATGCGATTGCTGCGATTAGGAGGGTTGAGCATATTCAAACGTTTGTCTCATTCCTTCTCCTTTTATTTAGTTTTCATAATGAACAAGTTGGCATGGTTGTGATGCTTATTTCACATTTCTTTTATCTTCTCCATTTGTACTAGTTGAACCAGCTAAGTAGGTTGAGCAGATTGAGAAGGTTGATAATTCTTGTTCCTTATTTTTCATTTATGCAGGCTGAACCTGTTGACCAAGTTGATTGTGCTCTTCCTCTTTGAGGTTTGTATTCTTTTGTACTATGCGTCTTCACCTTTTATCCATGTAGAATAGTAGTTGGAATTTACTTTCACTTCATCAAAATTTACTTTCACTTCACTAGTAAAAATTTTAGAAGCATTTGGAGGGCTTGGTAATTTCTAGAGAAAGGAATTGTAAGTTGATAGCTTGTAGAGAGAGAAATTCTTGAAGGAAGCAAGGAATTGATCGGGAGAGCAAATGAGCGAGAATTACTACGACCCCGATAGTTTTCCATCGAGGTAAATTCTCTATCTCTTTCTCTCTTCACTTTCTTCATGTACTAGGTTGATATGCTAGTTGATTGGTGTTGATGATCCGGTTGGGCCGGTTGGCATGATAGAACACTTTGTTTGCAAATTGTGTGTTTTATTTACTTGATGTGGCTGAGCTGGTTGGATGGGTTAATTGTTTTCTTGCCTTTTACTGCTTGTATGTGTTTTGGTACTTAGACAGTATTGTTGATGTTAGGTGCTTGGTAGATATGCATATTGCGAGTGATCATGTTGGGTCTTCTGGGTCGGCTGGTGGGGTTGTTGAGTCACCCGGGGGTGATGGTAGTCATACTATTCCTTCTGGGGTGATTTATTGTGATCCGGATGGTAGAGTAGAGGAGAGACCCCTATTTGCTATTGATTTTGCTGGGCCGATTAGGGGGGGTGAGCCTAATATATTCCTTAGGAAGGGGAATCCCGAAACGAAGTTGAAGTTTGAAGAGTTAAGTACCATTCGTACATGCTATGGGATTCCTCAAATGTACAGCATGGCTTTACCAACTGGATCCGAAAGGGCGGATTGGAAGATTCCCGGTTGGACTACCATGTACGAGCTTCCTCTTTCAGAGGGTGCTCGATTGCCCCTTCCCAGGTTACTACTCGAAGTTTGTAATCATCATGGGATCGCTCCGAGCCAACTGATGCCTAATGCTTGGCGTGTACTGATGGCTGCTGAGCGGTTTGGTGAAATGATAGGTGTACCACTTACGTACCAAGAGTTCTTAGAAGCGTACCATCTACAAGTAATCAAGCAAGAAAAAGGTAGGTATATGTTGGTGAACCAATTAAAAGAGGGTCGCTTGATCTTTGACAAGAATAGTAGTGATGGAGATTGGAAAAGTCGTTACTTCTTCGTCCCCTTCGACGCATTGGGTGCCTCGGATTATCCTAATATTCCACATTCGTGGGATTCTGCTTGTGAGTGTTATGTGATACTTAGTTGAAATGAATGCTCTTATTGATATGTATGTCATGCTCATCTTTCCTCTCTTTACTTGCAGGTTGCACAGATAGCCCCGGTTCGGTTGTTCTCCTTGATCACAAAGAGAAGTTTGCAAAGTGGTTAAAGTTTCCCCGGGAGAAGCGGAAATACTCAGCCATCTTGACCGAAAGAAATCTCGACGGAAGCTCTTTAAGAGATCGAGTCATCTCTATCCCTATCCAGTCCGAAGGTACCCATTAATCTGGTTATGCAGTTAGTTTATTTCCTTCATCATCGAATCTTGTTTTGTTATTGAATGTTCTAAGCCTCTTGATATGTTGGTTTTGTTTTGTAGAATTTCAGATGTCGCGCAGGTATCGTCCCCCCACTTTCCAAGGCGATGGGGCGATGGCAAAGTTGCGTCTTAAGAAATCAGTTACCAACTCGAGTGCAGTTGCTGAGAGGATTGATGAGGTTGTAGAGGTTCCTGCTCCCTCTATTCGTGTGCCCGACCCGAAGAGGCGGGCTGAGGAGGTTCACCCGGATCAAGCAATTGGGGACACTGTAAATTTGTCGTTTCCTTCCTCCATCGTTGCTCAGTCTGATTTTGGCCCGTACCTTGATGAGGCTCAGAAGCTTGTCTTTCCTAATGACCATGCTCATTTTGCTTCGATGAGTATCGAAGACGTTGTTGAGGCTCATTTCGCCAAATCTTTTCAGGTACTATCCTACTTGTTTGATGGTTTTATATTTTATAATTACTTCTCTGATCGAGACTATGCCTTATTCCCATGGTTGTACAGAGTATGCAGGAAGCTGGCTTTCTTCTCGGCGAGGTCAAAGGGTTGGTTGCCCAAGTTAAGAGTCACAAGGCTGATCGCGTTAGCTGGAGGAAAGAGATCAAGAAAGCTCGAGAAGATAAGCTTGCTATGGATAAAGAGGTCAATGACTTGAAGGATGCCCATGGGGAAGAGCTTCGTCGAGCTATTGCCAAGTATGAGGCCCTCGAAAAGCAACACCAAGATCTTAAGGATGATGTTGATCTTATCGCAGCAGAGGCGGATGTCCGGGCTAAGGGTGTGATGGCTGGGCTGTACCGCCATCATCACCCGGATGGCAAATGGGATGTCACTCAATATGAAAAGGACGTTAGGGAGCTGGATGAGTATGATGCTAGACGTGCCGGATCTTCTGAGACAAATGGCCTTACCGACGGGCATATGTACGTCGACCCGGATTGTGATCCGCTGATTGATTGTTCTTTCGATCCGCCCCATGAGTCGACTGGTGGGCATGATGAGGCTTGATTTTATCACCATCTTCGACTTTATCATGTTGTGGTTCATTTGGTTTTGGATTTGCTCAAAAACTTGTTATGATGGCTACTTGTTTGGTTTTGTATCGCTTGACGATGTTATCTTTTATTAGACCGGGCGTATGTGCCCGTGTATTTGGCCCGTACGAATGGCTTATTTTCACTTTGGTGATCGTAGCATGTACTCCCCATTTTTCCGCCTAAGCTCGAACTTACAAACTCGACTTAGACTAATATCATTGTGGCGGCTTGATCGTCCAGGTGTACTGGTAACGTTGGCTTGTCCCTCTTTATTATTTTGCTTGCCTTGCTTGTACCAAGTTATTTTATTTTTTTAAATTAAACAAGGTTACATTGGGCAGCTCAAAGCATCTTCAACATTGTAAAGAACTTCTATACAAAAAATCATTGAACCCGTTGGGTCTGTCGTGTTACCCTAGTCGGGTTGAGTGGGTAACATCTGCTTAGATAGGTTGGGCTGCTTGGAATTGCCTTCTTGCACGACTGAGATAATTCAAGTTACACAGTCTGAATATGTTGGGCTCCTTGAAGCTGACTCCTTGAGACAAGGAAGTGGTTTTGTTAAATTGGGCTGGGCTCCTTGGAGCTGCCTACATACCCTTTTCAGGGATCAAGCCCGAATGTAGTTCTGACCTGCATGGGAAGGTCAGAAGTATCAGTTTCTCTTAGAGTGATTGTGGGTCTCGTAAGACTGCGCATTGTTTAACTTCTCTTACTTGATTAATGAAGATTTATCCCTTATGGCGTAATGGTCGCCCGATCGATTATCTTTCCTGGAAAAGATGTAGAGGCATGCATTATTGATGGGGAGGGGGAGGCTGGACTCCGTAGAGCTGCCTACATACCCCTTACGGGGATCAAGCCGAAATGTAGTTCTGTCCTGCGTGGAAAGGTCAGAACCAACGTAGAGAGAAGTGATATGCCCCGGAAGGCTAAGCAAAGCATTAAAATAAAAGTTTGAGTTAGGAATGATACTGCCTGAGGTGGATGGCATTCCAGCTATTAGCTATGTCGCGTCCGTCCCTCGCTTGGAGCTTGTACGCTCCATGCCCAACCACCTTGGTGATTAAATAGGGCCCTTCCCAAGTTGGGGCAAGTTTTCCAGCTCCGGCTTCCTTTGTGTTTTGGAAGACTCGTCGAAGCACCTTATCGCCTACTTTGAACGTTCTAATTCGTATGCGCTTGTTGTAATGCTTGGCAATGCTCTGCTGGTATGAAGCCAATCTTATCCTTGCCTTGTCTCTTTTTTCGTCTAGTGTGTCTAGTTCGTGACACATTCCTTCCCAATTTTGTTGATCCGATGTGAGCTCGAATCTTGCCGTAGGTACTTCGCTTTCGGTAGGGATGACGGCTTCCATTCCATAGGCTAGAGAGAAAGGAGTTTCCCCCGTTGACGTCCTGGCAGTAGTGCGATATGACCATAATACACCAGGTAGCTCTTGCGCCCACATTCCCTTTGCCTTTTCGAGCCTCTTTTTCAAGGTGTTCATAATTGTTTTGTTTGATGATTCCGCTTGACCGTTAGCTTGTGGATACCTCGGAGTTGAAAAGCTGAGCTTGATATTCCAGAATTTGCAAAAATCTTGAAAGTCGGCGCTAATGAACTGCGATCCATTGTCAGTGACAATTTCCTTAGGCACTCCGAACCGGCATATCACGTTTCTCCATATGAAGCCCTTGACTTCTTTGTCCCGAACTTGGTGGAATGCCTCAGCCTCTATCCATTTGCTGAAATAGTCGGTGACGGCTAGCATGTACACCTTTTGCCCAGGTGCTATTGGCAATTTGCCCACTATATCCATCCCCCATTTCATGAAGGGCCAAGGTGATACGATTGATGTCAATGGTTCGGGTGGTAAGTGAGACACCTGAGCGAATCGTTGACACTTATCGCAGCGTCGGACATAATCTTTTGAATCTGCCTTCATGGTTGGCCAATAATACCCGCTGGTTAAGGCTCTTTGGGCTAGACTCCTTCCGCCAGAGTGATTTCCGCATTCCCCTTCGTGTAATTCAGCAAGGATGTATTTTGCTTCTGCAGGGTTAACGCATTTCAAGTATGGGCCAGAAAACGAACGTTTATAAAGTTTACCTCGTATGATACAAAAGCGGGCCGATTGAGCTTTGATACGGCGAGCTTCACTTTTATCGTCTGGAAGTAAGTATTTCTCCAAGTAATCTTGTATAGGGGTCATCCACGTTGGGCCTTTTGAAATGTCACATACTTGCTCTTCCTCGTTCTTCCAAACGGCAGGCCATTGCAGATAGATTATGGGTATTGCTTTTGAGTCTGTTGTTTGAATTGCGGATCCTAAGTTGGCCAATGCGTCTGCATGATTGTTTTCTCCCCTTGGAACCTGACTGACAGCGAACTCTTCAAATTGAGCTTGCAGCTCCTTTGTCTTGTTGAGGTATGCGGTCATCTTGTTGTCTCGAGCTTGGTAATTGCCTTGCATTTGGTTGACAACCAACTGAGAATCACTGGAAACATGTATGCGTTTAACGCCTAGTTCGATGGCTAAGTTGAGCCCGGCTATCATGGCTTCGTATTCTGCCTCATTGTTCGTGGCTCGAAACCCGCATCTTACAGCTTGCTCGATTGTGTCCCCCTGTGGTGAGATTAGGACTAAGCCGAGTCCGCTACCCTTGATGTTGCTTGAGCCATCCACACTAAGTTTCCAAATGCCGGCTGATGGGCCATCCATTAAGCAACAAAGTTCCTGTTCAGCCTGCACATGTAGGTTAGGAGTAAAATCACATATAAAATCGGCTAATACCTGTGACTTCATTGAAGTCCTAGGCTTGTAGGTGATGTCGTATTCGCTGAGCTCCACCGCCCACTTGGTCAGTCTGCCTGAAAGTTCTGGTTTGTGTAGGATCGCTTTCAGAGGGAATGTTGTGATGACCACGATCGGGTGACACTGGAAGTATGGGCGGAGCTTTCGAGCTGCGTGTACGAGGGCCAATGCTAACTTCTCCAATTGGCTGTACCGAGATTCCGCGTCAAGTAGGGACTTGCTCACGTAGTAGATGGGTGATTGCTTTTCCTCATCTTCTCGAACAAGGACTGCGCTAACTGCTGTTTCTGACACCGCTAGGTACATGAACAATGTTTCCGTATCTTTTGGTTTGGACAACAACGGAGGGCTGGTTAGGTACTGCTTGAGTTGTTGCAAAGCCTCTTCACACTCCGTCGTCCACTCGAATGTCTTTGATTTTCTCAATGTGTTGAAGAAAGGGTGGCATCGCTCAGATGATTTTGATATGAAACGGCTGAGGGCGGCTATTCTGCCCGTCAATTTTTGAACGTCTTTTACGCAAGTTGGGGATGCTATCCTTTGGATTGAATCAATTTGAGCTGGATTAGCTTCAATTCCCCTTTGCGTCACCAAATATCCAAGGAATTTCCCTGCAGTAACACCGAAAGAGCATTTAGTAGGGTTAAGCTTCATGTTGTACTTTCTAAGAATACCAAAGGACTGTTTGAGATGATCAATATGGTCTTCCGCATGGAGGGATTTGACGAGCATGTCGTCAATGTAGACCTCCATCGTCCTCCCAATCAAACCGGTGAACATCTTGTTGACGAGGCGTTGATAGGTTGCTCCAGCGTTCTTCAATCCGAAGGGCATTGCTTTGTAGCAAAAGATGCCCATGTTGGTCATGAAGGCTGTCTTCTCCTGATCGTCTGGGTGCATTAAGATCTGATTGTAGCCTGAGTAAGCATCCATGAAGCTCAACAGCTCGTGTCCAGCAGTGGCGTCGACCAACATGTCTATGTGGGGTAGTGGGAATGAGTCCTTCGGGCATGCTTTGTTCAAGTCGGTGAAGTCGATGCAGACTCGCCACTTTCCATTCTTCTTTTTCACGACCACCACGTTTGCCAGCCAATCAGGGTAATGGACTTCTCTGACCAATCCACTATCAAGGAGCTTTTGGACCTCCTCATTGATGACTTTGTTCCTTTCAGGAGCAAATTTTCTCCTCTTTTGCTTCTTGGGCGGGTGATCCGGATCAACCTGCAGCCTGTGAACAATAATGTTAGGATCAATGCCAGTCATGTCCGCATGGGACCAAGCAAAACAATCATAATGATCAGCTAAAAATTTGATAAGCTCTTCTCTGATGATTGGAGTCAGTTGAGCTCCGATTCGGACTGTGTGGTCTGGACAGTCTGGATGGATTGGAACTTCATCCAGTTCCACCATGTCTGGCTCGTCAGGATGGACTGGTTGCTTTGCCTGGAGGTCGGGTGACCTATGTTGCTGTAATTGCTATAAAGTGGCTTGTTTGGCCTTCATGGTGGTTTGGTAGCATGCACGTGCATCCTTTTGATCTCCTCTTATTTCTTTCACTCCCCACTTGGTTGGGAACTTCAGCACTTGATGGAAGGTTGATGGCACCGCTTCCATCTCATGTATCCAGGGACGCCCTAAGATGACGTTATAAGCAGAGGTAGGGGAATCTACCACCAAGAAGCGAGTGCAAAGATTAACTCCTTCCGCATAGACGGGCAGGTCGATCTCCCCTACTGTGCTCTTGTGTTCTCCGCTGAAGCCGATCAAGAAGGTTGTCTTTTTTATTATCTTTGATTCATCTAGCCCCATTTCCCTGAAAGCATTAAGAAACAGGACATTGGCAGAACTACCGTTGTCAATTAGAATACGTTTCATCAAGCAATTTGCAATAAATAAAGAAATGACAAGTGCATCATGGTGTGGATTGAGTAGCCTGGTTAATTCAGAAGTGCTGAAGCCGATCGTCTGGGCCGGATATGTGATCGAACTCTTGTCCGCATTGCTGGACTCCGCTTGGTTTCGAGTAGCCTGTCTCGTATGTCGCTTGGCTGCTGAATGGCTTACTCCGCTCACTTCAGAACCACCCGTGATGACGTTCACTGTCCGTTCATGAGGTGGAGGCCTCGGAGGGGTGACATCTCGGTCGTCATTCCGTCTGTCTCTTGCTGCTTGGAGGGTCTGCTTTCCCTTGTCAGTGAGGAGGTCGGTCAGGTGACCCTGTTTCAAAAGTTGGGACACTTCCAGCTTCAAGGCGACACAATCTTCAGTCCGATGGCCGTGATCAGCATGAAACTCACACCACTTTGATCTATCTCTCTGTTCTGGTGGAGTCCTCATCTTGTCGGGCCACTTGACTCTATTTCCGAGCCCTTAAGGACTGCAACGGCTTCAACTGGGGAGATTGACAGGTTGTATTCTGGCACCTTCGCCCTCTCTCGTGATCGATCGTCTGAAGAAGGGGCGTATTCTCTCCTCCTACCCTCTTGTTTGCGAGAAGTTGGATAAGGTTCAGAACGTCTCTCGCTCGTCCTTCTGTCTACTCTGGGATCCCTCCTAGAACTCCTCTGTGGGGAAGATCGATGATGGTTGTATTGATCCTCCTCCCACTTGATTTGTGCCCAAGCTTTGGCGAGAACATCCTCCATCGTTTTGCAAGGATACTTGGTGAGATCCTTGTAGAGGTCTGAGTCGGGAAGGAGTCCCTTTCGGAAGGCAGTGATGGCTGTCTGGGTGTTGCAATTGGTTATGGACACCTTCTCCCTGTTGAAACGTCCGATGTAATCGCGAAGGGATTCTCCGCGTCGTTGGACAATTGCGTACAAATCTTCTGAAATTTTTTCTAACTTCCTGCTACTGGCATATTGCTGCACAAAAGTGTCTGTTAGTTGAGCAAAAGAAGATATAGAATTATTAGGAAGATTGGTATACCACTGGAGGGCCGGTCCTATCAGACTAGAACCGAACCCCTTACACATGCAAGCTTCCCTCATCTCACGAGGGATAGCTACAGTAAACATCCTCTGTCGGTACTGAGCAATATGGTCGTCTGGATCTGTTGTGCCGTCGAATGGCTTCATGTTGGGAAAGCTGAACTTGCTGGGCATCTCTACCAACGCAATTTCATCTACGAAGGGAGAGTCAGCATAACAGCTTGCGGCACTTTTCTTGATAGGTGCTGGTACTCCCGGAATACGTTGGATCATTGCCTCCATCTCCGCCAGCTTGAGGGCTAATTCCACATCTAGGTTCGGGGAGTAACCTACAGTCGTGGGCTGAACATGCGTAATTGGCTGATCCAGTTGGTTTGCAATGTGGGCTAGGCCACGTTCAGTCTGAGCGGCTCCGCCTGCTGGGGCCATCATATCGCCGCCGGTATGAATCGGTTGGTTGATGCCTGCATGGGGTGTCTGGACGATCCCTCCGGTTGTGGCGTGGCCAACACTGACTCCTGGTGTTGTCGGAGTTGGCTCAGGAGTCTGAGTATGTACGCCTAGGAGTGGGAGGCTGGATTCAGCTCCCATGCTAGTTTGCCCAACGGCCAGGGCGGCGCGTCCGGTCCCAACCGATCTAGTCGCACGCATCGTCATACGTGGAGGTTCGAGATCCAATGATACCCTGTTACCTGTAAGGAAGGAAACACGAGTTCGATCAGTGTCAGTGTGACGGGAAGTCTGGTTTCTTACCAAACCAGACAACTCTGTGCGATCCAGATCGTCAGATCCGTCGTCATCCTCGACTTGAACGTAGTCTTCCAGAGGCTGCATCGGGTTCACCGGAACCCTGAATCGAGATGGTTGAGCCGTTTGGATCTGGGATGATGATGCCGCCTCAAGACGCGCAAGGAGTTCAGCGTTCTCCTTCTCCAACCGCTCCCGACTTTCACGTTCTCGATTCATCTGCTCGGTAAGGGCAGCCATCTGAGCAGCAAGGTTAGTCTCGACATTCGAGTCGTTCACGTTGTTTTCGTCAACCATGGTGGTGAATTTGATGAACTTGGTGATTGCGTTGATTCGCTTGATTGCTAGGGCCCCACGGTGGGCGCCAAATTGTAGAGGGTAAATCTACAATTGAAGTTGGATCCGACTCGTCTGGTTGAACGGGTTGGATTGATTGAACGGGTCGGGCACTAGCAACCTGTCAACACAAGCAACAAACGTAAGAGCCCTTCAGGAGGACCGGTGGGGGTGTCCGGTGAAGGGCCTCCGACGCTCAAGTCAGTAGGGCAATAGAATGATGTGAAAAAAGTAAATAGATTGAATCGAAATGATTAATGATTGATAACAATAATGCGAAATGGACGAATATGCCGGTTGATCCGGCTGAGACGGTTGAGAAGACTGAGACGGAGGGGACGGTCGTTCTTGCTAGTCTAGTCTAGTTCAGACGATCGGAAACCTCTGCTTCAGGGTAGTATGAGTGCGTTGAGAGGATAGAGAGCCAGAGAGCAAGAGTGGAGAGTGTGAGTGCAATACGTAAGAGATCGGATGCCCTGATGAACGTGATCAGTCGTATATATAGGACGGCCTCACCCTTTAGGGTTTAAACCGTTCGTCCTTATCTGCTGCCCCACCTCGCTCGTTTGTTCCGATTCTTGCGGAAGAGAGGGCTGTTGTTGACTCGTTCTCAACCCTAGCAGTAGGAAAAAACGGCTTGACCTGGTCAAGCGTGCTGATGAATTAGTTCGTTTGGGCTGGACACCCCTGGGGCCCAAGAATAGGTATTGGGTTGTCATGTTTGATTAGATTGATCGCATTGGGTCAGTTGGATAATTTGGGCTAACGAATTTTGCCCACTACATATATAATATAATATACGTGTATAAATTATATATATATAAGTAGTAACTATAGGAAATAGTATATAATAATATATACTACATACGCATATATGTATAATTAGGTAGTACTAATATATATAACTATATATATATTAGCCATAAATAGTATAATATTTTAAATATAGTATATATATATATATATATATATATATATATATATTAAAGTATAGGTAGATATATTCAAAAGAGTAGTAAAAAGAGATGTGTTATAATTATCCTACTACTAAGTTAAGAATACATGCATGTACAACAGCATAGGAGAAGAAGGAAATTGTATAAAATTATTTAGCCGTCCTATTTTTACTCATCTTACACGTATGATGCTTTCGTGTCCTTTAATATCTTAGTGTAGGCCGATGACTACTGTACCCTATTGATGACTAAGTGAGCCTACTATATATATATTTTCCTTATAAATAGGTAGATGGTTGTTACCAATTTCGCAGTATCTCATATCCTAACTTTAGTATAGTGTATATTTTCCTTTCATAACTATGAGAACTATAGGAATATTTTGTTCTAGATAGAGTAAAAGTCGAGGCTGAAAAGAAGAATAAATATAGTTTAAAACTATTCTCCAGTTGCTCCAACATATCAGGTGGTCCAAAATATTTTCGTGTGTGTCTAAAATATTTTGGCATTGTTTTTAATGCTGTTTAAATTTTATGTTATAAAATGCAATTATCCATAAAAATATTTTGTGTGTATGTTCCAAGAAATGACTCTATGGATCGATCGAGATTAATTGTTAGTATCAGATATACTAATTTTGAATTGTGCGCACCCCGGTTACATACGATGCCTTGATCACGTCGTATGTTAACTAATGGCGAATTCCTTGAGTTTCGACTCGGGTTTTCTGCAAGTACTGGGATTATTTAGGGTTACGGCCCTGAACCCGGTCTAGATGAACCAAAGGTGATTTGTAACCTTGGTTGAGTCCAAGAATGAACATC
>LSBG02000238.1:0-13381 GCA_001642375.2 Mentha longifolia
CAATGGTGCAGGTTGTGAACATGCAAACTGTGTAAATAAAGATGGAAGAATAAATAGCGAGAAAAACACGAGGAATTTTTATCGTGGTTCGGAGTAAACAGCTCCTACGTCCACGCCAGATCCTGTCGAATCTGTAATCCCTTAACTTGAGATTTTTCGCTCCTTTTAACACTGGTAGAGGTTCCAGTCCAAATTCAAGTCTCTCTTCAGACTGTATCTAGCACGATCTTGAGTCGTGTCTCTTCTAACTTTACATACAAACTTACATATAATCTTACTAATGCTAAGACAACTAGCACTAATAATCAAACTGGAAAGCTGTGAAAAGCTATCACCGTTTGGAATACAACTCTATCAACTACACTGAATATCAACAGTGATGGTAGTGAGAGTGTGGATTGTGTTCTAGTAAGACAGATTCTAGAAAGAATAGAAATCTACAAAGATCAACACTTGGGAAAGCTCTAGTGATTTCGAGTGTTGATTGTGTGAATATTTAGCTTGAGATTTCTGCAGCGTTTTAGCTTGTACTTTGAGTTTCCCATACCTTCTTTCTGAATTACTTGAGGTATTTTAGAGAAGCATTTGTAATAGAGCCGTTGTATTGTGTCAGGATGTGCAGAACCGTACACTGACACCAATTAAGATTGATGAGTTAAGGACAGGTTCCTCAGCCACAGCTCAGGTTGGACTTTGCAGGTCAAGCTTCCTATACCTCGAACTGTCTTCAGTCTTCTGTAATCTTCGCAAGAAAATCTTCGAGTTTGGTTGGAGCAGATTACATAGACAGATTACATAAAGGAACATTATGACAGGTTTGAGTAGAATAGGTACAAGGTTGCACTACCAACCTTGACCTTCACATAGCAACCTGTCCGAGTTAAGCTTGACTGATCCAAACACGGAGATCAGCCTGTTCCAATTAAACTCTATTGTCTAAGTGTGGTTTCTAATAGCATTATCAAAACTTAGTTCAAAGAGGAAAAAAAAAAGGTTCCCAACAGCTTATTTTCCAGCATCTATGTTGATCCACTGCTTATTGCTTTTAAGGTGTCCCACATTTCCTTGGCAGTTCCAAGATTTCTTATCTTGGCCAGGTGGACGCCCTTAACTGTGCTCGAGATTAATCCTTTTGCGAAGCTGTCAAGTCCAGCTTCTTTTCTTTCTTCGCTTGTGTATTTCTGGGGTCTTTGATCTTCGGCACATATGTTGCTTCAGAAGCTTTATCTCCAGATACATCAGTTTCGTAGGGTTCGTAGATTGGTATTGGACCATTCTCGATGACATCCCACATCAGGACATGATGAGCTTGGAGGCACATCTTTATTCGAAAACTCCAGTCTTCATATCCCTGTATAGAGAAATCTTCACAGACACGGAGAAGTGAAGCTTCCATATTGACAGTTTATGTATGCGCAGCTCGCAGACACAGAGATCTAGTTCAATTTGACACTAAAGCACAAAACAACTTCTAGTATACAGAAGCAGTGCTCAAAAGAACCACCGCTCTGATACCACTTGTAGGTCCCGATAAATAGATATTGGTGTATAGGGGGGGGGTGAAATACACCAATTAGCCAACAGTTTTGACTTTTCAAACAATTTGATCTTACTGAGTCGTCACTTCAGTTTATCAGAGCAGTTTTTGTTTTGCCAGCTCAAACAGTGAACTGCTGAGCTTGCAAAACTAACCTGCGTGCGGAAGTTTGGTGGAAAGGTTGGCTAACAGTTTTTCAAAACAGTTTTCAAAAAGACTACAGTTCAACAACAGTTTATGCAAGACAGGTTGCAGTTGTGCAGGTTGTGAACATGTAACTGTGTAAATAAAGATGTAAAAATAATTAGCGAGAGAAACACGAGGAGTTTTTATCGTGGTTCGGAGTAAACAGCTCCTACGTCCACGCCAGATCCCGTCGAATCTTTAATCCCTTAACTTGAGATTTTTCGCTCCTTTTAACACTGGTGGAGGTTCCAGTCCAAATTCAAGTCTCTCTTTAGACTGAATCTAGCACGATTCTTGAGTCGTGTCTCTTCTAACTTTACATACAAACTTTCATACGATCTTACTAATGCTAAACAACTAGCACTGATATCCAAACTAGAAAGCTGTGAAAAGCTATCACCGTTAGGAATACAACTCTATCAACTATACTGAATATCAACAGTGATGGTAGTGAGAGTGTGGGTTGTGTTCTAGTAAGACAGTTTCCAGAAAGATAGAAATCTACAAAGATCAACACTTGGGAAAGCTCTAGTGATTTCGAGTGTTGATTGAGTGATCTTTAAGCTTGAGATTTCTGCAGCGTTTTAGCTTGTATATTGAGTTTCCCGTGCCTTCTTTCTGGAATGACTTGAGGTATTTATAGAGAAGCATTTGAAATAGAGCCGTTGTATGTGTCAGGATATGCAGAACCGTACACTGACACAATTATAGTTGTTGAGATCAGGACAGGTTCCTCAGCCACAGCTCAGGTTGGACTTTGCAGGTCGAGCTTCCTATACCTCGAACTGTCTTCAGTCTTTTGCAATCTTCGCAAGAAATCTTCGAGTATGATTAGAGCTGATTACATAGACAGATTACATAAAGGAACATTATGACAGGTTTGAGTAGATTAGGTACAAGGTTGCACTACCAACCTTGACCTTTACATAGCAACCTGTCCGGGTTAAGCTTGACTGATCCAAACACGGAGACCAGTCTGTTCCACTTAAAATCTATTGTCTAAGTGTGGTTTCTAATAGCATTATCAAAACTTAGTTCAAAGAGAAAAGGTTCCCAACAACCATCAATTACAAAACTACTAAAGTCCATTTGTATAATAGAATCATAATAAATCCTAAGCATTTGACAAACACCATCATATCTCCATTTAAGATCCAAACATTTAGCAAGCAAGAAAACTTTCGGAATCTCCCTAATATCAAAAGCCATTATAAATGAGCTTTAAAGAAAAAATAAATAATCCAAAAGATTGAGTAACAAATGAGATATGGGCAAAACAAAATCATCCAAAAATCCTAGGCAGCTGCTTAGGGGTGAAAATGCAAAAAATTGACGGAATGAAATTCCGATTTTGACTGTCCACTATCATAACCCATTATAAAAGAGTTCCAAAGGACAAAGAATCAATCCAAAAGATTAAGTAGCAAATAAGATATGGGTAAAACAAAATCGTCGAAAAGTCCCTAGGCAGCTCTGCCTAGGGGTGAAAACGCAAAAAGTCACTAGAAAGAAATTCCGATTGTGACTATCCCCTATCATAACCCATTATAAAAGAGTTTCAAAGGAAAAAGAATTAATCCAAAAGATAGAGTAACAAATGAGATATGAGCAAAACAAAATCGTCGAAAAGTCCCTAGGCGGCTGCCTAAGGGTGAAAATGCAACAAATTGACAAAAAGAAATTCCGAGTTTGACTGTCCCCTATCATAGCCCATTATAAAAGAGTTCCAAAGCAAAAAGAATAAATCCAAAAGATTGAGTACCAAATGAGATATGGGCAAAACAAAATCGTCGAAAAGTCCCCTATCATAACCCATTATAAATTAGTTCCAAAGGAAAAAGAATCAATCCTAAAGATTAAGTAACAAATGAGATATGGACTAAAATAAATCGTCGAAAAGTCCCTAGGCAGCGCTGCCTAGGGGTGAAAACTTAAAAAATCGACAAAAAGATATTCCAATTTTGACTGTCCCCTATCATAGCCCATTATAAAAGAGTTCCAAAGAAAAAAGAATGAATTCAAAAGATTGAGTAACAAATGAGATACGGGAAAAACATAATCGTCGAAAAATCCAGAGGCAGCTACCTAGTGGTGAAAACGCAAAAACTCGACAGAATTTTGACTGTCCCCTATCATAACCCATTATAAAAGAGTTCCAAAGGAAAAAGAATCAATCCAAAAGATCAAGTAACAAATGAGATATGAGCAAAATAAAATATTCGAAAAGTCCCTAGGCAGCTGCCTAAGGGTGAAAATGTAAGAAATTGACGGAAAGAAATTCCGATTTCGACTATCCCCTATCATAACCTAATATAAAAGAGCTCCAAAGAAAAAATAATCAATCCAAAAGATTGAGTAACAAATGAGATATGGCAAAATAAAATCGTTAAAAAGTCCCTAGGCAGCCTAGAGGTGAAAACGCAAAAAATCAACGTAAAGAATTTCGATTGTAGCAGTCCCCTATCATAGCCCCTTATAAAAGAGTTCCAAAGAAAAAAGAATCAATCTAAAAGATTGAGTAAAAAATGAGATATGGGTAAAAGAAAGTCGTCGAAAAATCCATAGGCAGCTACCTAGGGGTGAAAATACTAAAACTCGACAGAAAGAAATTCTGATTTCGACTGTCACCTGTCATAACCCAATATAAAAGAGCTCCAAAAGAAAAATAATCAATCCAAAAAGATTGTGAAACAAATGAGATATGGGCAAAACAAAATTGCCGAAAAGTCCCTAGGCAGCTCCCTAGGGGTGAAAATGCAAAAAGTCACTAGAAAGAAATTCCGATTGTGACTATCCCCTATCATAACCTATTATAAAATAGTTCCAAAGGATAAAAAATCAATTCAAAAGATTAAGTAAAAAATGAGATATGGACAAAACAAAATCGTCAAAAAGTCCCTAGAAAAAACGTGAAAAATCGACGGAAAGAAATTCTGATTTCTACTGTCCCCTATGATAACCCATTATAAAAGAGTTCCAAATGAAAAAGAATCAATCCAAAAGATTAAGTAACACATGAGATATGGGAAAATAAAATCGTCGAAAAGTCCTTAGACAGCTTCTAGGGGTGAAAATGCAAAAAATCGAAGGATAGAAAATCCAATTTTGACTGTCCCCTATCATAACCCGTTATAAAAGAGTTCCAAAAGAAAAAGAATCAATCCAAAACATTAAGTAACAAATGAGATATGGGCAAAACAAAATCATCAAAAAGTCCCAAGACAGCTGCCAAGGTGTGAAAACGTAAAAAATCAACGGAAAGAAATTCCGATTCTGACTGTCCCGTATCATAACCCATTATAAAAGAGTCCCAAAGGAAAAAGAATCAATCCGAAATATTAAGTAACAAATGAGATATGGGTAAAACAAAATCGTCAAAAAGTCCCTAGAAAGCTGCCTAGGGGTGAAAACTAAAAAATCGACGGAAAGAAATTCCGATTTTGAGTTACCCCTATCATAACCCATTATAAAAGAGTTACAAAGGAAAAAGATACAATCCAAAAGATTAAGTAACAAATGAGATATGCGCAAAATAAAATCGTCGAAAAGTCCCTAAGCTGCCTAGGGGTGAAAAAGCAAAAAGTCACTAGAAAGAAATTCCGATTGTGATTATCCCGTATCATAACCCATTATAAAAGAGTTACAAGGATAAAAAATCAATCCAAAAGATTAAGTAACAAATGAGATATGCGCAAAACAAAATCATCGAAAAGTCCCTAGGCGGCTGCCTAGGGGTGAATTTTTACATTTTCACCCCTAGGCTGCTGCCTAGGGACTTTTTTGACAATTTTGTTTTGCCCATATGTCATTGTTACTTAATCTTTGGATTGATTCTTTTTTCTTTGTAACTCTTTTATAATGGGTTATTATAGAGAACAGTCAAAATTGAAATTTCTTTCTGTCGATATTTTACGTTTTCACCCCTAGGCCCTAGGGATTTTTCGACGATTTTATTTTGCCCATATCTCATTTGTTACTTAATATTTTGGATTGATTCATTTTCCTTTGAAACTATATTATAATGGGCTATTATTGGGGACAGTCAAAACCGGAATTTCTTTCCGTCGAGTTATTGCGTTTTCATCTCTAGGTAGCTGCCTATGGATTTTTCGACGACTTTCTTTTACCCTTATCTCATTTGTTACTCAATCTTTTGGATTGATTCTTTTTTCTTTGGAACTATATTATAATGGGTTATGATAGGGGACAATCACAATCAAAATTTCTTTCTAGTGACTTTTTTCGTTTTCACCCCTAGGCAGCTGCCTAGGAAGTTTTCGACGATTTTGTTTTGCTCATATCTCATTTGTTACTTAATCTTTTGGATTGATTCTTTTTCCTTGGAACTCTTTTATAACGGGCTATGATTGGGGACAGTCAAAATAAGAATTTCTTTCCAAGTGACGTTTTTGCTTTTCGACGATTTTGTTTTGTCCATATTTCATTTGTTACTTAATCTTTTGGATTGATTGTTATTCCTTTGTTAATCTTTTAAATTGGGTTGTGACGGGGGACTGTCAAAATCGATATTTCTTTCCGTCAATTTTTTATGTTTTCACCCCAAGGCAGCCTAGGGACTTTTCTACGATTTTATTTTGCCCATATATCATTTATTACTTAATCTTTTGGATTGATTCTTTTTCATTTGGAACTCTTTTATAATGGGTTACGATAGGGGACCGTCAAAATCGAAATTTCATTCCGTCGATTTTTTACGTTTTCACCCCTAGGCAGCTGCTGACTAAGGGCTTTTAGATGATTTTGTTTTGCCCATATCTCATTTGTTACTTAATCTTTTGAATTAATTATTTTTTCTTTGTAACTCTTTTATAATGGGTTATTATTGGGGACAGTCAAAATCGGAATTTCTTTCCGTCGAGTTTTTGCGTTTTCACCCTTAGGTAGCTCTGCCTATGGATTTTTTGACGACTTTCTTTTACCCATATCTCATTTGTTACTCAATCTTTTGGATTGATTCTTTTTGCGTTCGAACTCTTTGATAATGGGTTATGATAGGGGACAGTCACAACAGAATTTCTTTCTAGTGACTTTTGCGTTTTCACCCCTAGGCTGCTGGACTTTTCGACTATTTTGTTTTGCCCATATCTCATTTGTTACTTAATCTTTTGGATTGATTCTTTTTTCTTTGTAACTCTTTTATAATGGGTTATTATTGGGGACAGTCAAAATCAGAATATTTTTCTGTCAAGTTTTTGTATTTTCACCCCTAGGTAGCTGCTTATGGATTTTTCGACGACTTTCTTTTACACATATCTCATTTGTTACACAATCTTTTGGATTGATTCTTTTTGCTTTCGAACTCTTTTATAATGGGTTATGATAGGGGACAGTCACAATTAGAATTTTTTTCTAGTGATTTTTTGCGTTTTCACCCCTAGGCAGCGGCCTAGGAACTTTTCGACAATTTTATTTTGCCCATATCTCATTTGTTACGTAATCTTTTGGATTGATTGTTTTTCCTTTGTAAATCTTTTAAATTGGGTTATGATAGGGGACTGTCAAAATCGATATTTCTTTTCGTCGATTTTTTATGTTTTCACCCCTAGGCAACTGCCTAGGGACTTTTCGACGATTTTATTTTGCCCATATCTTATTTATTACTTAATCTTTTGGATTGATTCTTTTTCATTTGGAACTCTTTTATAAGGGATTATGATAGGGGACAGTCAAAATCGGAATTTCTTTCTGTCAATTTTATTACGTTTTCACCCCTAGGCAGTTGCTGCATAGGGACTTTTCGACGATTTTCTTTTGCCCATCTCTCATTTGTTACTTAATCTTTTGGATTGATTGTTTTTCCTTTGTTAATCTTTTAAATTGGGTTGTGACAGGGGACTGTCAAAATCAATATTTCTTTCCGTCAATTTTTTACGTTTTCACCCCTAGGCAGCCTAGGGACTTTTCTACGATTTTATTTTCCCATATATCATTTATTACTTAATCTTTTGGATTGATTCTTTTTCATTTGGAACTCTTTTAGAATGGGTTACGATAGGGGACCGTCAAAATCGAAATTTCATTCCGTCGATTTTTTACGTTTTCACCCCTAGGCAGCTGCTGACTAAGGACTTTTAGATGATTTTGTTTTGCCCATATCTCATTTGTTACTTAATCTTTTGAATTAATTATTTTTTCTTTGTAACTCTTTTATAATGGGTTATTATTGGGGACAGTCAAAATCGGAATTTCTTTCCGTCGAGTTTTTGCGTTTTCACCCTTAGGTAGCTCTGCCTATGGATTTTTTGACGACTTTCTTTTACCCATATCTCATTTGTTACTCAATCTTTTGGATTGATTCTTTTTGCGTTCGAACTCTTTTATAATGGGTTATGATAGGGGACAGTCACAACATAATTTCTTTCTAGTGACTTTTGCGTTTTCACCCCTAGGCTGCTGGACTTTTCGACTATTTTGTTTTGCCCATATCTCATTTGTTACTTAATCTTTTGGATTGATTCTTTTTTCTTTGTAACTCTTTTATAATGGGTTATTATTGGGGACAGTCAAAATCGGAATATTTTTCTGTCAAGTTTTTGTATTTTCACCCCTAGGTAGCTGCTTATGGTTTTTTCGACGACTTTCTTTTACACATATCTCATTTGTTACACAATCTTTTGGATTGATTCTTTTTGCTTTCGAACTCTTTTATAATGAGTTATGATAGGGGACATTCACAATTAGAATTTTTTTCTAGTGATTTTTTGCGTTTTCACCCCTAGGCAGCGGCCTAGGAACTTTTCGACAATTTTATTTTGCCCATATCTCATTTGTTACGTAATCTTTTGGATTGATTGTTTTTCCTTTGTAAATCTTTTAAATTGGGTTATGATAGGGGACTGTCAAAATCGATATTTCTTTTCGTCGATTTTTTATGTTTTCACCCCTAGGCAACTGCCTAGGGACTTTTCGACGATTTTATTTTGCCCATATCTTATTTATTACTTAATCTTTTGGATTGATTCTTTTTCATTTGGAACTCTTTTATAAGGGATTATGATAGGGGACAGTCAAAATCGGAATTTCTTTCCGTCAATTTTATTACGTTTTCACCCCTAGGTAGTTGCTGCATAGGGACTTTTCGACGATTTTCTTTTGCCCATCTCTCATTTGTTACTTAATCTTTTGGATTGATTCTTTTTTCTTTGGAACTATATTATAATGGGTTATGATAGGGGACAATCACAATCAGAATTTCTTTCTAGTGACTTTTTTCGTTTTCACCCCTAGGCAGCTGCCTAGGAAGTTTTCGACGATTTTGTTTTGCTCATATCTCATTTGTTACTTAGTCTTTTGGATTGATTCTTTTTCCTTGGAACTCTTTTATAACGGGCTATGATTGGGGACAGTCAAAATAAGAATTTCTTTCCAAGTGACTTTTTTGCTTTTCGACGATTTTGTTTTGTCCATATCTCATTTGTTACTTAATCTTTTGGATTGATTGTTTTTCCTTTGTTAATCTTTTAAATTGGGTTGTGACAGGGGACTGTCAAAATCGATATTTCTTTCCGTCAATTTTTTACGTTTTCACCCCTAGGCAGCCTAGGGACTTTTCTACGATTTTATTTTGCCCATATATCATTTAATACTTAATCTTTTGGATTGATTCTTTTTCATTTGGAACTCTTTTAGAATGGGTTACGATAGGGGACCGTCAAAATCGAAATTTCATTCCGTCGATTTTTTACGTTTTCACCCCTAGGGAGCTGCTGACTAAGGACTTTTAGATGATTTTGTTTTGCCCATATCTCATTTGTTACTTAATCTTTTGAATTAATTATTTTTTCTTTGTAACTCTTTTATAATGGGTTATTATTGGGGACAGTCAAAATCGGAATTTCTTTCCGTCGAGTTTTTGCGTTTTCACCCTTAGGTAGCTCTGCCTATGGATTTTTTGACGACTTTCTTTTACCCATATCTCATTTGTTACTCAATCTTTTGGATTGATTCTCTTTGCGTTCGAACTCTTTTATAATGGGTTATGATAGTGGACAGTCACAACAGAATTTCTTTCTAGTGACTTTTGCGTTTTCACCCTTAGGCTGCTGGACTTTTCCACTATTTTGTTTTGCCCATATCTCATTTGTTACTTAATCTTTTGGATTGATTCTTTTTTCTTTGTAACTCTTTTATAATGGGTTATTATTGGGGACAGTCAAAATCGGAATTTTTTTCTGTCAAATTTTTGTATTTTCACCCCTAGGTAGCTGCTTATGGATTTTTCGACGACTTTCTTTTACACATATCTCATTTGTTACACAATCTTTTGGATTGATTCTTTTTGCTTTCGAACTCTTTTATAATGGGTTATGATAGGGGACAGTCACAATCATAATTTCTTTCTAGTGACTTTTTACGTTTTCACCCCTAGGCAGCTGCGTAGAAACTTTTCGACGATTTTGTTTTGCCCGTATCTCATTTGTTACTTAATCTTTTGGATTGATTCTTTTTCATTTGGAACTCTTTCATAATGGATTATGTTAGGGGACAGTCAAAATCGGAATTTCTTTCTGTCGTTTTTTTTTACGTTTTCACCCCTAGGCAGTTGCTGCATAGGGACTTTTCGACGATTTTCTTTTGCCCATCTCTCATTTGTTACTTAATCTTTTGGATTGATTCTTTTCCTTTCGAACTCTTTTATAATGGGTTATGATAGGGGATAATCGAAATCAGAATTTCTTTCCGTTGATTTTTTAAAAGTTCACCCTTAAGCAGCTGCCTAGGGACTGTTCGAAAATTTTATTTTGTCCATATCTCATTTGTAACTTAATCTTTTGGATTGATTCTTTATCCTTTGAAACTATTTTATAATAGGTTATGATAGGGAATAGTCACAATCGGAATTTCATTCTAGTGACTTTTTGCGTTTTCACCGCTAGGCAGCTGCCGATGAACTTTTCAACGATTTTGTTTTGCACATATCTCATTTGTGTCTTAATCTTTTGGATTGGTTCTTTTTCCTTTGTAACTCTTTTATAATGGTTTATTATAGGGAACAGTCAAAATCAAAATTTCTTTCTGTCGATTTTTTACGTTTTCACCCCTAGGCAGCTGCCTAGGGACTTTTCGACGATTTTGTTTTCCCCATATCTCATTTGTTACTTAATCTTTTGGATTGATTCTTTATCCTTTGGAACTATTTTATAATGAGTTTATAATAGGTTATAATGGATTTTTCGACGACTTTCTTTTACCCATATCTCATTTGTTACTCAATATTTTGGATTGATTCTTTATGCTTTCGAACTCTTTTATAATGGGTTATGATAGGGGACAGTCACAATTGGAATTTCTATATAGTGACTTTTTGCGTTTTCACACCTAGGCATATGCCTAGGGACTTTTCGACGATTTTATTTTGCCCATATCTCATTTGTTACTTAATCTTTAGGATTGATTCTTTTTCATTTGGAACTCTTTATAATGGATTATGATAGGGGACAGTCAAAATTAGAATTTCTTTCCGTTGATTTTTTACGTTTTCACCCCTAGGCAGCTGCTGCCTAGGGGTTTTCCGACGATTTTGTTTTGCCCATATCTCATTTGTTACTTAATCTTTTGGATTGATTCTTTTTTTTCTTGTAACTCTTTTATAATGGGTTATTATTGGGGACAATCAAAATCGGAATTTCTTTGCATCGAGTTTTTGCGTTTTCACCCTTAGGTAGCTGCCTATGAATTTTTCGACGACTTTCTTTTACCCATATCTCATTTGTTACTCAATCTTTTGGATTGATTCTTTTTGCTTTGGACCTATTTTATAATGGGTTATGATAGGGGACAGCCAAAATCGGAATTTCTTTCCGTTGATTTTTTGCAATTTCACCCCTAGGCAGGTGCCTAGGGACTTTTCGACGATTTTATTTTGCCCATATCTCATTTGTTACTTAATCTTTTGGATTGATTCTTTTTCGTGTGTAACTCTTTTATAATGGGTTATGATGGGGGATAGTCAAAATCAAAATTTCTTTCCGTCGATTTTTTACATTTTACCTCTAGGCAGCTGCTTATGAACTTTTGACGATTTATTTTGACGATATCTAATTTGTTACTTAATCATTTGGATGATTCTTTTTCTTTTGGAACTCTTTCATAATGGGTTATGATAGGGGACAGTTGAAATCAGAATATCTTTCCGTTGATTTTTTGCAATTTCACACCTAAGCAGCTGCTGCCTATGGACTTTTCGACGATTTTATTTTGTCCATATCTCATTTGTAACTTAATCTTTTGGATTGATTCTTTATCCTTTTGAACTATTTTATAATAGGTTATGATAGGGGATAGTCATAATCGGAATTTAATTCTAGTCACTTTTTACGTTTTCACCCCTAGGCAGCTGCCGAGGAACTTTTCAACGATTTTGTGTTGCCCATATGTCATTTGTTACTTAATCTTTTGGATTGATTCTTTTGCTTTGTAACTCTTTTATAATGGGTTATTACTGGGGACAGTCAAAATCAGAATTTCTTTCCGTCAAATTTTTGCGTTTTCACCCCTTGGTAGCTGCTTATGGATTTTTCGACGACTTTCTTTTACCCAAATCTCATTTGTTACTCAATCTTTTGGATTGATTCTTTATGCTTTTGAACTCTTTTATAATGGGTTATGATAGGGGACATTCACAATTGGAATTTCTTTATAGTGACTTTTTGCGTTTACACCCCTGGGGGACATTCACAATTAGATGCCTAGGAACTTTTCGACGATTTTATTTTGCCCATAGCTCATTTGTTACTTAATCATTTGGATTGATTCTTTTTCTTTTTATAATGGGTTATGATAACGGACAGTCAAAATCAGAATTTATTTCCGTCGATTTTTTTGCGTTTTTCACCACCTTTAGGCAGCAGTCTAGGGACTTTTCTACGATTATATTTTGCCCATATCTTATTTATAACTTAATCTTTTGGATTGATTCTTTTTCATTTGGAACTCTTTTATAATGGGTTAGGATAGGGGACAGTCAAAATCGGAATTTCTTTCTAGTGACTTTTTACGTTTTTACCCCTAGGTAGCTGCCTAGGGACTTTTCGACGATTTTATATTTCCCATATTTCATTTATTACTTAATATCTTTTGGATTGGTTCTTTTTCATTTGGAACTCTTTTATAATGGATTATGATAGGGGACAGTCAAAATCAGAATTTCTTTCCGTTGATTTTTTACGTTTTCACCCTAGGCAGCTGCTGCCTGGCGGCTTTTCGAGGATTTTCTTTTGCCCATATCTCATTTGTTACTTGTTGGGAACCCTTCAATAGTTTTGATAATGTTGTTAGAAAGCACACTTAGTCAATAGAAGTAAATTGGAACAGACTGATCCGTGTTTGAATCAGTCAAGCTCAACTAAAAACAGGTTGCTATGTAAAGGTCAAGGTTGGAAGTGCAACCTTGTACCTAATCTACTCAAACCTGTCATATTGTTCCACTATGTAATCTGTCTATGTAACCTGTCCTAATCATACTTGAAGATCTCATTCGAAGGTTACAGAGACTGAAGATAGATAGAGGTATAGGAAGCACGACCTGCAAAGTCCAACCTGAGCTGTGACTGAGGAACCTGTCCTCAACTCAACGAATAACTATGTCAGTGTACGGCTCTGCTCATCCTGACACACACAACGGCTCTATTTCAAATA
>LSBG02000242.1:10000-11721 GCA_001642375.2 Mentha longifolia
TCCATAATAGAAATAGAGAATGTCAATAGTTAGGATTTATTAAAAAAATAGAATCCACTCAAGTGCTTCCCGTATCGAGCACTAATTTTTTTTAACGTCTAATTAGATCGGGAAATTGTTCAAATTAAGAACAGAAGCCGGTTGCTTTTTCTTTCTAATAATTAATAATTAATTGAAGCCGCAGGGCCCCTATCCATTTATTCATTCGACCCAACTTTCTTTTGTTCTGTTCCAAGAATTCGAAGAAGGTTTTGTACCAATCCGATAAGAATGAAATATCCTCGGAACTTTCCATTGATACGACATGCTATTTTTTCCATTTATTCCCTTTCAGGGTCAGTCGCGGTCTTCCAAAGTTTACCAATGGTATGGACGAATCCGTCACTTCATCCAAATGTGTAAAAGATTCTAGCCGCACTTAAAAGCCGAGTACTCTACCATTGAGTTAGCAACCCCGAGAAAATATCGATTAAACAAAACTTCAACTCAACAAAGGGTGTATAGACATGGATACAATCAGAACCAAAAGAAATAAAATTGAATTGAAAAAAAGAGAAAGGATATTTTACGAACTAATCAAACCGTTGAACTAACAAATCTAAAAAAAACAAAGATTTTCTAATGGATTCGAAACATAAAAATGAATTGATTAGATAAAATAAAAAATTATACAGAATTTTCAAAATTGATAAAACATCTCCTAGCCCTTTTTCAATCAAAAAGCACCCTCTTGTATCATATCAAAAAAAGCATCATTTGCATAAGATCATAAGATAAAGTAAAAAACTACGCGACATAAAGAAATAGACCCCCTTCACTTATCACGAAGAATTATATTTGTTCAATACACTCTTGTCAATATAAATGTTGAGAAAAGAATACAGTGAAAAAAAGGGGAAATTAAAGGGGGGGATCAAAAAAAACAAGTAAAGAAAAATTAGACAAAGTTATATACAAGCCACTACCCCCCCTTGGTATTTCTTTAATTGAATTTCATTTGATTAGACGGAAATTCTTTAAAAACTCCCGCCTTCTTTAAAAGATTCTGAACAGTTCCTGTGGGTTGAGCGCCTTTTTCAAGGAAATATAGAATAACAGGAACATTTAAATAAGTTTGATTCTTCATTGGATCATAAAATCCCACTTTTCTAAGATCTTTTCCTTCTCTTCGGGATCGAACATCAATTGCAACGATTCGATAGACGGCTCATTGGGATAGATATAGATGAACAATACCCCCCCTGGAACCGTATAGGAAGTTTTCTCCTCGTACGGCTCGAGAAAAATGATTTAATTCGAAGTTTTGTCTATGTATCAAATTCCAATAAATTTAAATTAAATAACAACCGGTCCTATAAATCAATTAGACTACGATTCCAATCTTTTTTCTTCCTGAAAAATGAAAAAGAAACCGCTTATACTCATAACTCAAGTCGGATAACTCTCAAATAGTTCAAAGGATAATCTAATCTTTAGTGAATTTCATTTATTGAGTAGTCTTTACTCCCTTTCGTTTATCCCGGTTAAACTATTTCAAATTCTATTTGGATTCTTTAGTTGGATCCAGTTATTGAGACTATCGAGAGAATTAACAACTAATAAAAGGGTGTTTCCTTGTTTTTAAACCCTTTAATTCCTATTTTTAATCATTGGGTTTAGACATTACTTCGGTGTTTCTTAATCTTTTCAAAATGGCAGCAACATACCCTTTTTTATTTCTT
>LSBG02000246.1:0-11832 GCA_001642375.2 Mentha longifolia
CTTTTATAAACATTCAAATTATAGAGAGAGAAATAATCTTTTGTTTGCTCTATTTGTTTGGAAATTTTTGGTGCGATTTTGGTGGAATTTGGAAGATATATTGCAGATACTAAGAAGGTACATTTCAATTTTCCTTATTTTTGTGATATTAGGTAAAACAGTAAAAATAAAATAGTAGTGTTCATGTTTACACGGTACTATTATATACATTACCGGTTGGTTCTTTAAATTTTATGTTACACGGTTGTTTGTTATTACCACTTTTACCGTGTTGTACTTTTTTAATTTATTTTCATTTACACGGTTTACTTGAATTACACGTGTAACATTTCATTGTATACACGATTAATGTTAACCGTGTAATACAAGTTTTTACACAGTTGAAATTTAAATTTTATCGTGTAAAAGGTTTATTTTAATCGTGTTATAGATGAATAACCGTGTAAGATACTGCAATGTATGCTCATATTTGACCTAAATTTTCGTGATCCCTTTGCAGTGATGTCGCAAGTAAAAATATTTATCCGTCATGGGGGGCATTGGCAGAGAAGCACTTATGTTGGGGGCAATGACGTTTTGATTTATTTGGCAATGACCGAAGTTACCCGTGACAATCTAGTACAACAAATCCGTCTAGAAACGGGTGATTGTAATAGTGATTATATGTTTCACTATTTGACTGATACAGGCGAGCATGGAACGGTTAAGGTTGCCTTGAGGAGCGACGTTGATTTGTTGAGATTAATTGTGAAGCAACAAAAAAGGCAACTGTGTATGTCACTAGGAAGGATAAAACTATTGCCCGTAGCACTCCTCCCACTACGCAAGGTTCTAAGGTCTTTACGAATGTGAATATAGAAGGGGATGAGGAAGACGAAGAGAGGGATGAAGAGAGGGTCGAGGAAGAGGGTGAGAGGGATGAGGATGAGGAAGACGAAGAGAGGGCCGAAGATGAAACGGCGGCGGAAGAAAGGCGAGAAAGGGATGACGAGCAAAGGGATGCAATGGATTTGTCCAATCTATTGGAGTCCTTGACCTTGGAGTTTAGGGCTTGGATTCGCGATCCGAGACAGCTTGATAGGATCATTGGGCATCGCAACATCAATTCCGAGACTCAGCCTACCCGTCGTGGCGACCAAGCTAGGGTCGATCCGGATGAAATCCGAGCTTGGCTAATTCCACATGTTCATCTAGATACTGCATTGCCGTTGGGGTTCATCGACGGAGGCTATTCTGCGCCGATCACCGGTGCATTGCGTGTCGGTGGTTTGTTCAAGAAGAAGGATGATTTGGCGATAGCAGTGGGCCTTCATCAGATGGAGCACAGACATCAGTACAAGGTAGAAAACTCTGACACTTATCGTGTTGGATTTGTATACAAGAAGGATGGGTGCAAATACCTATTGCGTGCAAAGCAAAAGGGGGGCTTTGGTCCATTGGGAAATATAACGAACGCCATACTTGCACCGTCGATCTAGATGGGAATTCTCCTCGCCAATACCCGGCAAATGTTTTGGGAGCATACTTTGCACGGAAATTGATCACCGACGGAGTCGTACTGAAGCCGAAGGAGATGGCTAATGAGATGCGAGCGGAGTATGGCATCGAGATTGATTATAGTTTCGCCCTGCGAGCAAGGAACATCGCTATAGAGATGACGTACGGAGGTTTCGAGGAGTCTTACCAAAGGCTCCCTTCTTATTTGTACTTACTGAGGGAGAGGAATCCAGGTACAGCGTATGATATATCGACTTCTCGTACCTCCGATCGATTGTGTTATATGTTCCTTGCTCTAGGACAATCCATTGAAGCATGGAGTTCAGATTTGCTCCGATCAGTGATTGTGGTCGACGGCGCACACTTGAAGGGTAAGAATAAAGGGACGTTATTTGTAGCTTGCACGAAGGATGGAAACGAGCAGGTGTTTCCACTCGCCATTGGATTTGGGCCGATTGAGGACGATGACTCTTGGACATGGTTTCTGACTAGGGTTCGTCACTGTTTTGGAGCACCGGCGGACCTGTTGATAGTGTCTGATGGCCATCTCAGCATTCGAAATGCCATTCAGACCGTCTTCCCATCTGCTTCTCACAGGCCTTTGCTTCTACCATTTGATGAAAAATATGGTAAACGAAGGTAGGCACGCAGTTGGAAGATTTGAAGCGGCAGCCTATGCGTATCGAGATTCTACCTTCGACGAATACTTCGAGTCTTTGAGGGGTAGTAGCATATACCAACGGCTGTGTGAGATTGGCGTACATCGGTGGGCTCGTTCCAAGTGTCCCGTGCCTCGCACCAGTTTCATGACATCAAATCCCGCCGAGACTATGAATGCTAGACTCTTATGGGCGAGACGATTGCCAATATGCGCTATGCTCGAGGCTTACCGCATTATTGTTGAGAAGTGGTTCGAGGAACATCGGATGCGCGCCCTCTCAGTCGAGCACGAGGTCACTGAGAGTGCATATTCGAAGATGGCAGTCGCTGCAGAATGGGCTCGACACTACACCACTCGTGGGACGGCACTACCTCACGTGTACAGGGTAGAGGGTGACAACGGGACTTACATTGTGGATCTCCAAAATTCCACATGCGAATGCAAGGAGTTCGACTTGGATGCGATGCCTTGTCGACATGCTTGTGCGGCCATTCGGTAAGTATATATTTATTTCATCTTTTAAGCATTATTCGTAGAATAGTCGTGTATGAGATGTGTTTAAATTAAATTTGGATAAAATGTAGGTTCTCGGGTAGGCGTGCCACTGACTATGTTAGTCGATATTTTAAACAATCGACTTTGGTGGCGGCCTATTCACCCACTATTGAGCCGGTGCCCCATCCCGAGTCTTGGTCCGTTCCGGAAGAGGTTTCCTCACAGGTCGTGCGGCCCCCACTCGTCGATAGGCAGGCTGGAAGACCACGTGGGAATCATGTGAGATCTACCGTTGAGGGGATTCAAAGCAATCAACAACAATGCTCGAGATGTGGACAATATGGGCATAAGAGACGATCATGCATCTCATCATGCCAAATAGGGGACGCCGATCAAAGCGAAGGTAGTGCACGTCGACGAAAGAAAAAAACTTGTAGCATTTGTCACTCTGAGGGGCATACACGGCCAAGATGTCCCTTCAATGCTAGAGAATAGACTTGGTTATTATGTGATTTATAGAAAATTGTTGAGGATTGAATGGGATTTTAAGAATTAGGTGGTGTTGCAGTTTGTTACACGATTGATATTAGTTTGTTTGTCAATGACACGGTTGATATAAGTCACACAGGTCGTGTAACTCTAATTTCTAACAAACAATCGTGTAATAATAGCCGTGCAAGTCGAAAGTCAACATGTAGTCAACTCTTTTAGATTTACACGATTGTAGTACACGGTTATTTCATTACTTAATCGTGTACACGGTTAAATAGTCAACCGTGTAAGACTAAAATTACACGGTAGGCACTTATAAGTCACTCGTGTACACGATTTCTAATTTATTCAATCGTGTGTAGTCGGTCAAAATTGAAAGTCAATTTCGAAAAAGTCAACAATTGATCCTTAGGTTGATTTTTCGAATTATAAATCGAATTGTTTGTGTTTGATGTATGATCTATACGTAATATACGTAATTGGGATACAAGAAAGCACTTGTAACAGTTACACGATTTGTCTCGATTGTTGCTTAATTGTTTATAGGAATGACCTAATTGTAACATATGATGGACTAAGGTGGTATATGTTTCAAACTTAGAAACACGGGAAGGAACATTGTTGGATGTTATTTACCTTCTTAATTGATGGATATTTCCTTACACGGTCATTATATGTCTTTAATAATACGATATTTGATGATTTTATCTTTAATTTCAGGCGAAAATTGCGTTTTTTTTGCTTAAGTTCTAACTTACACGGTTGCATTCATGGGGTTACACGGTATAGGGCTCTTAATTACACGGTTGGATAAAAATTCCAACCGTGTAAGATACTGCAAGTCTTAACCGAAAGCAAAAAAAAACCCTAAACCAGTTAAATCAACATTCCACCAGCTAAATTAACAAAAACTAATTAACAAAAATGGTAACAGACAAGAACCATCATCCAAATACAAATTAAAATAAGTTATCCAAACTACAATACAAAATAAACTAGTCAATCGACATCTCGTCGAGATAATAAAAAAATCCTACGACCAATCGTTTTCCGTGCCTTAGCTATGTATTCCGGAGAGGGTTTGAGAGTTTTGGGCTTCTTATCGGAGAGGATCCTACTCTAGAGTCAAGCATGCAAGCGAACCACAAGAATGAGAGTCTTGTTGGCGGAATTGCTTGTCCGAAGCAAGGAATAATACCGCCATTTCCTTCTTGTTTCTGGTCAAGTGTGGATGTTGATCCCAGTAGTGGACCACATGCAGGAGCCTCGGGAATAGCCGTGCCAAGCATATAACTTGGGCAGTACGGTGCTCGTGCTCTGGCATCGTGGTCAAACTGTGCAGTAGGGAATCAAACACCTCTAACCGCCACTCCGGAATGCGTGCTCGACAAACGATCCAGTGGTCAGGGGACAAGTGACAGACAAATATAAACTGAAATCCAATAAAAACTCAAAGTTATAAGTCTAGAAATAATGGAAACACGAAAAACCAAAACAAACGACAATAGAATAAACTTACGTCATCTGCACTCATCCATGGCGTGTAAGTGTTCGTTCCACTAAAAATGTCGAGAAAATGCTTCTCGGGCGACCACTTCTGGTAGATGCACGTCTTATTCAACCCCAGCATCGGATCGTTAGGATGAAAGCTCCTAAGTACCCTCATCATGTCCGTCTTGTATACATAATAAATAAGTTAATGAAAAGGAATTACATTGCTATAAGAGAAATATAATAAACGTGTAAAATGCCAAAAGAACTCACGTAAAAATCGACGCCGGCTATAATAGTACCCACGTATCCGACGTTACTATCGCATGAAAGCCGCATGCGAAGTCGAGCCCTCCAGTACAAGATGTACAAGTCCATGACCTAAAAATTTAAAAACGAAGCTAAACAAATTAATCACTTCATTAATCAATAATTAAATGAATAAATAAATAAACCATTTCAAATACCTCGGCAGTGAAGTCTCTGCTCATGTCCTCGATCTCATCGAACAGCTGCTGCGTGAGATGATATGGTGGCGTCTGTCTCGTGAGAACCACTGCTTCCGGACCTGAATTCCGGAACTGCTTGTAGGCATCATCAGCACCCCGGGTAGAATGCGGTGTCTCCTGAACAGTGTATGGGCTGCGAAGAGCCTGAGACGGCCTCGGAACCCGTCCCCCAACCCTATCAGTCTCGACTCTCTGCTGAGGGATATCCGAGACCCAGCTGCCTTCCTCAGGATCATCCAACGGAAGCTCGGGAAATGTCGAAAACGGCAGCTGAGGTACATAGGGAATCTCATCAAGGTCCCTAGCATAAGAGCTGTGGGACGAGGACGCCCTCCTCTCGGGCTCGACCTCGTCAGCTACGTGTGGTGGCGTCCGTAGGCTCGAAGCACGATGCTCGAAAACCGGTGCGTGCTGAGGGCTAGGAGATCGGTGCCTCTCAGCTAGCACGGAGACTCCGCGCGTCTCTGACTCACCGGTGTCGGAGAACGACGGCTGGAATGTCTACTGTGAGCCGAAGGCGCCCTAGATCCTACCGTTCCCCTCATCCGCTCGAACAGGGTCTTAGCCATCCGGGCAAGTAAACCCTTCTCGGATGTGTCATCTGCTAGACGGTTGAGGGCTCTGTCCAGGGCTCTGTCGAGGACGGTGTCTGCCCAGCGGTTCTGACCGCATCCATCTCGACACGGAAGTCCATGCACGCAACACACTGCCGGCTCAGAAGGTGGTGGTTGGGAGGGCTCTTCCCTAGGTCGCTTCGACCTAGAGGACTCTGGAATGTCATGCTGGGATCTCTCAGGGGCTCGTGCCGGCTCGGAAACGGAGGCTCGTGCTGGTTCGGGCATGCGAGGTACAGTCGGCTGAACTACGTCCTTCACATTCCGACATTTCATCTTTCGCACGACCTTCTGAATCTTTGTAGCCTCCTTCTTCGGCCTCGCCTCTACGTGCACCTTTTTGTGTGCATGCCGTTGACTCGGGATAAACCTCAAGACAAACAGGTCGTCCCACTCGAGGGACTGCACGTATGGCTCCGCATCCTCTATACCCAACTCGGGTTCAAGGGTTACTCGGGGCTCGAGCTACACAAATACACAAAAAAACGCGTAATGAATTAGAATTTAGAAAATACGCAAAATACGAAGAAACATGCTTATCCAATATAACAAGATATTTTTCAAAGGAAATAAATAACCATTACCTTAACACTGTCGAAAAAGGTAGTGTAGTCCAAATGGGACTGTCGAGTCAACCATCTCCTAAGCCGGGGAGTCTCAAAATCATTCAAATGCTCCCCACACGCATTTCCAAGCATAGGAATGGCTTCGTACGACCATAAGTTCAATGCCCAAACGGGTCCGTACAAGTGGTACCCCGCCGTCTGCCCACCAAGCTCGCACGGGTCTTTCTTCATCACTCCAAGTTGGTGACACAACACTTGGAAGGACCACGACCCCCATGGGAATTTGTACCACCCAGCTCGGTCCTCTACTAATGCCCACGTCCAGTCTTCGATCGTCTATTTGTCGCGGCATAGAAGGACGTAGTAGTACATGAGCAGGTTTGCGGCGCTCAAGTACTGCTGAGGGCTCCCCATCCGGATGTTTTCGCTCATGAAGTCATCCAAAAGTTATCGATCTTTCACCTTCGCACCATGATACCATGTGTGGAACAGGCTACTCTGAGGAATGGTGTACTGACCTTTGTTGGGGTTGAAGTTGTGATGGAAAGGCCCGAACACTAAACCGGTCACAATGCAATATTCTTGTGCACCGAACCGGATATCTCGCCCTCCCACGTGAAACCACCTCTCGAACTCCGAGAACGAGGGATCAGTGAGCTCTCGGGCCAACAGCTCATGCAGCGCAATGTTGGCCGTACCTTGCCTTTGGATATTCAGCAAGTATCCAAATGGCCCATCCCTAAATTCGCGCACGAGCGGGTTCCCACCTATACGTTCCAACACTATCGGGATTTGTCTAATGACAATATCCCACGTGTATAAATTGAGCCTAGCCGGAAAACCTTGCATGCGAGGCCGTAACCATGCAAATCGAGGCTGCAAAAGGTAACACACAATGATTAGACGACGAAAGGATATGAAAAATGGTGTCAAAATGCCCAAGAAAACCAAAAATATCAACCGTCTGTATCTTACACGGTTGAATTCATTTTTCAACCGTGTCACGGTTGAAAACAAAATTCAACCGTGTAAGTTAAGTTGCTGACCGGTCAAACTAGACTTACACGGTGAAAAAAATTTCAATCGTGTAAGTCTCCGGAATGAGCCACGTCAACACTTACGGTTGAAATTTTTATTCAACCGTGTAACTATAAACCTTCGAAATCCAAATTTCGAATTCGATCCAATCCCAATTTCAGACCCAAATTTAACCTAAATTCAGACTATAAACACTAAATTAACAGATATCAAAATTAACCCAATCAATTCCTACTTCATAAATCGACAAAATTGAAAAACATAAATTCTAAAACTCACTGGCGGCGGCGGATATGGCAGATTTTGCCGTTCTTGGACACTCGGCACTCGACGCCATTCACCGCGGTTCGAAGTTCCCGCTTCGGCGGCGGCTTGTTTTTTTTGGGTTGCACGGTTGTTTTTTAATTTTGGGGATACACGGCTGAAAGAATGAATTCGTGCAGATGGATATTGTGTGGGGTAGGTTAGGGTTTTTTTATTTAACCATCATTTTCCTTAAAAATATGTGGGCCCAAATAATAAGGGTATTTTTGTACTTTCATGGGATTTTGAGTATAAAACTTATAATTTTATAGTTGTGGGTATAAAACATACATAACTATTTGTTTTGGGTATATTTATACATTAAGACTAAATTTCTTTCCTCTTCCAATATATTTTGATCATATATAGGAGGATTTCAATTTGACAATTGTTTTTTTGCAATTAAGGTTTTTAATTAATTTCATGTTACATTAATTTCGGATCCATAAAATTTCGAGAAAATTTAAAATATTTGTAAGAAAATAGTACTACAGTAGTAATTAACTTTAGTACTATTCAAGCTTAGGCTCAAAAAAAATGAAAAAATAAATGCAAAAAATGCTGAAATATATATATATATATATAGGGAAAGATTCACATGCAAATAAATCCTAGTGTGAGAATTTTATGCTTATAAGCACAACATGCACCATAAGCATGATTCTGTATAGCTGTAAGCATGATTTTGTATAGTTTTAAGCATAATTCGCACTTCTCACACTAGAACTTAAATCTATATGAACCAAACTCTATATATATATATATATATATATATATTTGAAAGGAAAATGCTGAAATATATTACTCCTGCGTATATTATTTTAAATTGATAGTATTATAAGATAAATATTTGAATATATAAGTCCAGTGAATGTAATAAAATAAAAGATACAAAGGACAAAGTAAAATGGAAAACAGCTACAGAATTGTACTTCATAAACATTTGATTGTTCTTTACTGTATAATGATCAATATATCTATGTGGCTCTCATATCTAAACTGTATACTAGTTTTGGCTTTTCCACAAAAATACCTTTTATTTTTTTAACCTCTTCTAATAATTGTTATAAGACACTTAATTTATTTATAATACATGTCTAGTATCTGGGAATTAATAAATATTAAGACCAAATATGATCAATATGCATTACATTTATAAAGTGATAAAATTGAAATATTCTGTAATATAAATAATTAAAATTAAAATTAAAAAAAAAAAACTAATATGGATGTGTATATATAACTATATAAGTATATGGTCATCAACTCGTGATCACTCAAGAAATAAATAAACACTAATGAAATAAAGCTTCTTAATCCATCGGTAACTTTTTTCTAATGTTCTTAATATAAATTTAGTACTCCGTATGAGTAAAAGAAAGAAAATATGTTCAATTTTACGTACTATATCATTTCTTTCTTTCTTTCTTTTTTTTTTTTTTTCTTTTTTCCCTCTGAAATAAACTGTAGATATTAATTTATTATAGACTAATCAATTAATACATACACCTTTAAATTTATACAGTATAATCATACTATCAATGAAGCGATGGACTCAAAAGGAGAAACGCGCGCACACACACACACACTTAAACTCATTGAAGTGATTAATTAATTGAAATAGTCAAAATTATACAAAAATAATACGAATGCAATCTAAAAAGGGCCAACTCCATGATTTTATATTTCAACCAATGAAAATTTTCTACCAAGTACTCCCTCCGTCTCGCTATGTTTGACACTTTTCTTTTCGGCACGTGAATTAAGACGGAAGTGATTAGTGTGTAAAGTGTAATGTATGTAGGGATATGGTATTGTTTATGTATTTATACATATTTTAAAACAAGAGCATCATAGATGCATAAAAATATATTCATGTTTAATCTTAAATGAAAGATCGTATCGAGACCTTTAATTTGGTATAAAAATTATAAAAATCCTAGAACAAACGATCAAGTTATGATAATTTAAAGTTTTAGAATTTAAATTATATTGGGATATGTGCTGAAAAGTGAAAAGTGAGTGGATGATGAGATTTAATTATAGAAAGTTAAGTGTAATAAGAGAGTGTTAATTATTTCCCAAAAAAGAAAGATGTCAAATATAGTGAGACGGCCCAAAAAGAAAATGGTGTCAAAGATAGCGAGACGGAGGGAGTAACTAATAGTACAATATTTCGATATAAAATAAATAAATAAATAAAAACTCGCAGTCGCCATTTTTGTGGGTGCGTACGTATAGGGTATAGCATAGACAAACTATACATTCTCAAAAACTCAATAAAAAAAGATGTATAAAAAGAGGACCCACTAATTAATTAAGATCTACAAATGACTAATACTAAAGATTAATATACTAACTAAGTAATCACTAATTAAGTAAGAAATAGTATTAAGGATGAAGAAGAAAATATAATTCAAGAATCGTTGCAATCTTGCCAGCAAATTAACATGACGATGCAGCGGCGGAGGATGTAAAATCTTGCTCTCTGCTCCTTCACTAAGCGCCCGCATCTCCGCCGGAAAGATTTCATCGGGTCTTCCACTTTCATGGAGGCGACAGCGGTGGTGGTGATATTGTGGTTTGTGGAGGAGGGTGGGGTAGTGAAGTTGCTAGTAGCAGTGGCGATTCCAGGATTTATAATTCGGGGGTGCGAAAAATAATTATATAATATTAATATTATCATCTTATAATAATGTCAACGAAAATAGTAAAATTACAAATATACCTAATTTAATTTTCGACAATGATTCGTTACTTGAAAGCGATTGACAATATCGTCATCAGAAATTCGTAGGAGAACACATCTCTCTCAGTGAAATTGACCAAACAGTCATTTAAAAATTGATTTTTCATGCTATTTCGCAACTTGTTTTTGACATAAGTCATTCCGAAAAATACTCTCAACACTTGCAGTAGCAATCGGAAGAATCAACGCCAACTTGATGAACAAAAATACTAGTATAATATAAGTCACATGTCTATTTATTAACATTAATAATCTCTTAAAATTTATTATAATTATTTAAAATGAATAAATATAAATATATATATATATATATATATATATATATATATAATAGTAGTAAAATATTTTTTTTTTTGGGGGTACAACTGTACCCCATTGGTCTATACTGGAGTCGCCAGTGGCTAGTAGAGGCGGAGGAGATGCTTATTTATATATTGTGTGAGTGTGTGTAAGGATTTATATATATAAAAATAAGTGTGTTGATTGAATAGGAATTTAGTTTATTTTACAAGTAGTGGGGTATTATTAAATTTGAATGGACAAAATGGGATTTTGCCATTTAATGATTCATTAAGGGCCAAATCTATAAATACCCATTTTGAAAATATAGATTTAAAATATACCCATTTTGAAAATACACATTCAAAAAATGCCCGTTTTATTAAAATACAATAAAAATGGGCCCCACTTCACCAATATCTCTCCATGAGCCTCAATATCTCTCCATGAATATCAATAACTCTCCATGAGGAAAAACTCCCGGGAGTTTTTGACTTTTCTCAAAAAAAAAAAATTGAAGATTTTACAATCAATGAAAAACGCCCGATAATTTGTGAAAAGTGCCCCATGCTTTCTGAAAAGCGCTCGACGGTGTTTGAAAAGCGCTCCATAATGTGATTTTCCATTTTTTTTTAATTTCATGAAAAGTGCCCGTAATTTTTGAAAAGCGCTCGATGTTCCTTCAAAAGCGCTCGATGTTTCATCAAAAGCGCTCGATGCGTTTTTATCTATTTTTGAAAAGCGCTCTAAGTTCCTTCAAAAGCGCACGAAAATGTGGGCCAGCGATATTTATCAGCGATATTCGCTATTATAAAACGACAAAATCGTACCCATAACACGTGAAGCGCGGAAATTAATGTGTGAAGTGGGGCCCATTTTATTATATTTTAAGTAAAACGGGCATTTTTGGAATGTGTTTTTTTAAAGTGGGTATTTTTTGAATACCCACTTTGAAAACGGGCAAAAATAGACATTAAGAGTAATCAAAATAACCTCGTCCAGTGCATTATTTAAAATAAAATAAAAACCAGTTATTCTATTTCAATGGGACATGTAGCTAGCTAAAAGCTAAACCTAATAAGTTGATGATAAGATTCTATTCATAATTATCTAATCTAATGCCCTAGCTGCAGTCCTT
>LSBG02000248.1:0-11460 GCA_001642375.2 Mentha longifolia
GTCTCTTCCTCCGGTTATCTCGCTGTTCAGGGGGTACCCAGGCTGGGTTAGACCTACCCATTGCATACAGAAAGGTTTGACCAGGTCATCATTCTTGACAAAGACGGTCATGTCGACCCCAATAATCAGTTCAAGCTGCTTCTGGTCCTTGGGGACCTTGTCTTTGTTGAATGGCGTCATTCCACTAGTGGAGGTTGGGGTGGAGACCTTGAATGAGGGAGCAGATCTTGGTCCCAGTCGCAGGTTCCGGGCGACTCAAATTCAGTCAGCACATTACCTTCGAACGTGATCGAGAGCTGCTTGATTTCTTCATTTATAAGCTCGAGAAGAAATCTGGCCCAGTTCACGTCCAGGCCCTGTACGATTGCAGTCATGATTCTGAATTTTGCTGGAGTAACTGCGTCGTGGTTACCAGAGTAACCAAGAAAGACCTTGTGAACAAAGTCAAAGAGAACTCTGTATGCAGGTCGCAGCAGAGGTCGCGAGAACCTCTTTCCATCGTATTTCTCTGCAGGTTGCATCAGAGCTTTCTGATACACAGTTTCCAGATCTGTGTCAGAAACCTCCAACATGAGACCTGAGGTCTTGTGATATAGAATCTCTACAGATCCCGAATCTGCGATTCGTAGGTTCGAGAGATGAGCGGCAGAATTGGAATAGGCTCGTCGGGCTGGTTGGGCATCGGAAGATAGAAGGCGGCGGAGTCTACATCCTCCGGGCAAAAATATGAGAGGATGAACATGGCTACTTGTTGCGGAAGCCAAAATTTGGGCTCGTGAGTGATGATCTTGAAAAACCCTTCCGCAGCTTTGATGGAGGCGTACATCTCATCGAGACCGGCGTAGCCGTAGGTAGAGAAATTTGCAGAGGGCTCCGTGAGAATGTACTCTTGAATGAATTGAATCTTTTCTTCGGTAGTTGTTGGAAGATTTGAGAGGTGGATTCTCCTGCCATTTCGAGAAAGTATGAGTGAGTATTTAGAATTTTGAGTTTTGAAAGAGAGTTGCAGAGAAAAATGGCGGAGTTAGTCGGAAATTTGAAATGAAGAAGACGATGCACAGTTAAGCATATATATAAGCGAGAATGAGCGGTTGAGATGAAGGCATCTCAACCGTTCAGCGGATGGGATTGAAACCCTAGAAATCCGCGATGTAGTGGGCGCGTGGGGTGGTTGTGAAGCCCACTCGCACAGCCCATACACTCAACCGTCGCCTCGCATTAAATGCGGATTTGACACTGCATGCACTTTTTGACATACATGGAAAGTGAAGTGCGAATGTTGTGTACTGTGTCAGAATATCCTTAACAATGATTTCAATAAATAACAAAACACATGCTTCAATAAATGAGAAGAATTGATAAGGCATAAGATTTATCAAGTGAAGCAAGAAATATTTTATTGAAGTTTGAATATTAGAATGTTAAGGCATATCATTGATATATTTCAAACATAATTCAAAAACATGGAGACTGATACAGGTCGTCCATGACACTTCCCTATGCAAACTGTGACTTATCCACAGTTTCTGATTTGCAGTTTCTCCTAGCTGGACTTTCCTTTGTCCATCGCGAACTGCCATGTGCATCCTTTTCACCAATGTGAGCTTTGATGAACTCCCACAGCTTGGCATTCTCAGCTTGTAAAGCTGCAAACCTTTTCATCAACATACAACTTGGTTTCCAGTTCCAACATGTTAACCTTACGAGACATTTTAAGAAATTCTGCGTTGAAGAAGGATAACATCTTGTCAACTGCAGTTGAGCTGTTGAATGGAGGAGCTTCGGACGAGGAGCCGAGAACTGCGAGTCTGGAGCTGCGAGTCCGGAGCTGCGGAGTCTGGAGCTTTGGACGGGGAGCCGGGAGTGGACTTGACACCAGCAGGTTCCACATCAACCTGTGGAGAGACAGGCTGCATTGGACTAGCAGGTTTGGAGTCTACCTCCAAGAAGGTTGCTGCTGCAGATCGTGTGGTGCGCTTATGTGAGGGCGCAGACGGCAGATCCGTCATCTTCCTTTTCCCTTTGCTGACTATCTCAACACAGTCACTGTCTTCTTCTTCATTCTCACTGCCATCTTCACTTCCATCTTCATCTTCCTTTGAATCTCGCATCTCTGTGAGCAGTTGCTTGGCTGCACCTCTTGCTTTGTTGATCTTGTGTGGCAGAATCCCAAGTATCATGATCAACTGGTTGCAGGTGTGAGGAACCAGCTTGTCATCAGGAAATCCGGTGCAGACAGGCCATACACGATTTGTAAGTGTTCTCTGCAGTATGATGGAGAGCTTGGTGCCATGACGAAGCTGCATGTTGGCCTTGATTCTGGCAGGTCGCTCAGCGGCCTCTTTGATGAACAGGTTGACTAGCACCCTGGCCCAGTTAACATCTAACTGCTTCACCACAGCAGTCAGCAGTTTGAACTTCAACAGAGTGACAGCTTCATTCGAGCCTAGATACGAGAAGAACACGTTGTGGACGAACTCGAAGAGGTATCTGTACTCAGACTTCAAGTCGTGGCGGTTGAAGGTTTTCTGATCGTAAACCTTCTTGGGCTCGAACAGAGCTTGCTGATACACGTCGTTGACAGCATCCATGGGCACATCATCAATCGTCGTGATAGCCCCTGCATCCGTCAATCTGTAGGTTTGAAGGACGAGTGGAAGAAGATGACGCCGTTCTTCTTCATCGTTGACTAGAAAAGTCGCCGTTGCGGGATCTCCGGCCGTTGATTCCAAAGAACACAGCAAGTAGCAACATTCATTGGTAGCGTCATTCGTGGATGTGTGATGATGTATTGAAGAAACCATCACATTGGGTGATAGCTTCAATCATCGGATCCAGGCCTCTGTATCCATACTTGTCTAGCACACAACTTTCTCAAAGAAGATGAGAGGGGTTGCTTTCTTCACTTGAGCACTTAGTGAATCTGTAGACATTTTTGCAGAGAGTAAGGAATGATTGTGAATTTGTGATTTTTGAAGAGAAGCGAAAGAAATTTTGAAATTTGATTTCAGAGGATTTCAAGAAACGCGTAAAGAGTTCAAGAAATTCCCTCTATTTATAAAGTTTTTCTCCAACGGTTAGGATTTCATTGATAAATCTCAATGGCTAGGGAGGCGCGTGAAAAAGGTGATAAAGAAGGTGAATTTCACGCGCTTCTTCTCTCTTCTTTTCTTTCTTAGATTGACAAAAATCCCTCGTTTTCCTGTAAAACTTTTCAAACACTTAACAGTAAAAATATTTGAAAAAGATTTTTGAGAGGATAAGTAAGGAGATGAAATAATAAATTCTGCAAAGAATTAAATGGAGAGTGATACGATATCTCCAGTTCCCCTTAAAGGTTGGCCAGTAATTTTGACTTTCAACGCAGTTTGTGGCCTCAGCTGCGTGTCACCGAACTACTTCTTTTGAGCTGCAGTTTCAAGTCAGTCTTCTTTTGGCTGACCTGCTCTAGGGAACTGCTTTTGTTAGCATGCAGTTTCCAAGTCAGTCTGCTCTTATCTGACCTGTGCTAGCGAACTGCTTCCATTTTCTGACTTAGGCTGTGTATCCATTCTGAGCATTCCAAGCTTTCCACACAGCATGTTGAATCTCTCTTCCATGAGAGGTTTCGTTAGAATATCAGCTCTTGGATGTCAGTATGAATTTTCTCAACTGTTATATCTTGTTTTTCCACATGATCTCTAATGAAGTGATGCCTTATATCAATATGCTTGCATCTGGTGTGGTAGACATGATTCACAGTGAGTGCTATAGCGCTTGTGCTGTCACAAAGATAGGAACTTTGCGAACTGTGACTCCATAATCTTTGAGTTGTTGTTTCAACCAAAGAATCTGTGCACAACAGCTTCCTGTCGCCATATACTCAGCTTCTGTTGTAGAAGTAGCAACTGAAGTTTGCTTCTTTGAAAACCAAGAGATCAATTTGCTTCCAAGAAACTGACAGGTTCCTGATGTGATTTTCTATCCAGTTTGCATCCTCCATAATCTGCATCTGCATAGCCAGTTAGTTCAAAATTATCATCACAAGGGTACCATAAACCGAAGTTTGCAGTTCCCTTGACATATCTAAGAATTTTCTTGGCTGCTTCTAGATGAGATTCTTTTGGATTAGCTTGATATCGAGCGCATATTCCAACTGCAAAAGAAATATCAGGTCGACTTGCAGTAAGATAAAGTAAAGAGCCAATAATTCCCCTGTACTAAGTCATGCTAGCAGGTTTCCCTTCAGAATCTGATTCAGATTTCCATTTGCAATCATTGGAATCTTCAGTGATCTGCTATCCTGGACACCGAATTTGGTTGCCAGCTCGTTAGCATATTTGGATTAACAAATGAAGATACCATCCGCAGATTGCTTGACTTGCAGGCCGAGGAAGAAGTTCATCTCCCCCATCATGGACATTTTGTACTCATACTTCATGAGTTCTCCAAACCTGTCACATAGAAACTTTGACCTAGATCCAAAGATAATGTCATCAACATAAATTTGCACAAGAAGAATATCATCCTTGTACTTAAAAGTAATAAAGTTCTGTCGACTGATCCTCTTTTAAAACCGGAATGCAGTAGGACATAGACAAGGTTTCATACCAAGCTCTGGGAGCTTGTTTCAAACCATATACTGCTTTGTGCAGTTTGTAAACTTTCTCTGGACCCTGCTTCCTCGAAACCTGGAGGCTGTTCAACGTACACTTCTTCTCCAAGGATTCCATTGAGGAAAGCACTCTTCACGTCCATTGGTAGACTTTGAACCTTTGATGAGCTGCATATGCTAGAAATAACCTAATTGCTTCTAGTCTTGCCACTGGTGCGTAGGTTTCATCATAGTCTATGCTTTCTTATTGACAGTAACCTTTGGCAACTAATCTTGCCTTGTTTCTGATTACTTCAGTATTTTCATCTTTCTTATTCCTAAACACCCATTTTACATCAATCACTCCTTGATGTGTAGGACGATCAACTAGTGACCATACTTCGTTCCTTTTAAACTCATTGAGTTCCTCTTGCATGGCTGTAACCCAGTCATGGTCGTTAAGAGCTTCCTCAACGTTTTGGGTTCTGAGTAGGAAAGGTAACAGCTTAATAGACAACTTTCACCTATCTGTCTTCTTGTCTTCACACCCGCATTTGGGTTCCCGACAATGAGATCTTCAGGATGAGCATCGACCCATCTCCTTCGACGAGAGATTTCTTCTTCTGTAAGAATAGGTTCAGGGTCTGGTGAGGGATCTTCAACTCAGGTAGAGGTTGAGGAGTGAAGGGGTCAAGCTGTTCAAATTGTTCAGCAAGCTGATCCACTGACAGTTCTGTATTGACTGCAGGTTCTTTTGGAGTTTCTGGATCAGTTGAAGATGAGCTGGTTGGAGGAGCTTCGGTTCTCCCCTTGGTTTGTTCCCCTTGCTGAATGGGTGAATTTTGTGAATTGGAATCTTGTACAGGCTGACTTTCTTCTCTCTTCCAAGTCGGTTGGACTCCATATAAGTATTTCATCTCGAAACTGCGTGTTGGAGCCTGCTTGATCTTGATTTGCACCTGTACTTTCTTCAGGTTGAGTCTCCCTGTACTCACAGATAGATTCATAAAAAACAACATGTGGTGTTACTTCCACAATTTGAGTCTTCTTGTTAAAAACTTTGAAGGCTTTACTGATCTCTGAATATCCTACAAATATTCCTGGATCTGCTTTGCTATCAAATGTTTTTAACTGTGATTTCCCATTATTATGAATGTAACACATGCAACCAAAAGATTTAAGATATTTGAATCGAGGTTTCTTATCTTTCTACAGCTCGTATGGAGTTTTTCCATGTTGTGTATGAATGACTGATCTGTTCTGAGTGTAGCAAGCTGTGTTGATAGCTCTTCCGCCCAGAACTTCTTTGGAAGATTGGTTTCATTCAGTATTGTGCGAGCTACTTCCTTTAGAGACCTGTTGCGTCGTTCAACAACACCATTCTGTTGAGGCGTGCGAGTTGCTGAAGTTTGATGTGTGATTCCATTTCTGGTACAGTAGGACTCGATCATATGATTAAGAAATTCTGTTCCCACGATCGGATTGATTGAGATCACGCTCTTGTTCTTCATGTTTGACAGTTTGGTGAGCAGCGCAGGTAGCTCCACTAGTGTCTCCTTCTTTTTGTGTAAGAAAATAACCCAAGTATATCGTGAGTAATCATCAACAATAACGAGAGTATACTTTTTACCATTAATGCTTCTAGGAGTCACTGGACTGAATAGATCCATGTGGAGTAATTCCAAGATTCTACTTGTGTTGTGAGCTGCAATGCTTGGGAATGACGATTTGGTCTGCTTTCCAGCTTGACAGGCTTCACAAACATGATCTTTGTAGTAGACTTGATCTGGAAGGTCATCTGCGAGCTTCTTGCGAGCAAGCTTGTTGATGGCTTTGAAGTTTAAGTGACACAGTCTCTTGTGCCATAGCCAGCTAACTTCAGGTGCAGATTGGTGACTAGACAGGTTTCTTTTTCATCTGACCATTGTACTATGTACAAGTTATCCTGCAAAATACCGGTAAGAAGAATTTCTTCTCCTTCCTCATTCTTTATAGCACACTTGTTAGCAGAAAACTCTACTCTTTTTCCATTAGAGCAGAACTGGCTTACAGAAAAGAGATTATGATTTAAACCTTCAACATAAGTGACATTAGATATTGTTGTTTTACCAACAATTAGATTACCGTAGCCTCTTGTTTTCCCTTTAGAGTCTCATCCAAAAGCGACTAGAGGTCCGTCACATTCGATGAAGTTTGTAAGCAAGCTTCTGTTGCAAGTCATGTGCGTTATGCACCCACTATCGATGATCCAGATCACGCCGCGAGCTGCTTGCTTTCTTCTTTGAGTTTTCCCATCCTGCAATTTAGACAGTTTTAGCAACCCACATGGATTTGGGTGCTTTGTTAGCAGGTTGAGTTTTAGCAGCTTGGTTTCCAAGCTTCTTCTTTTGGAAACTCCTTCTGTTGACTCGTGGCTTGATCCATTTCTCGTTTATTAAGTGAAAGGTTTCATGTGCAGACTTCTGTTGATAATGAGCAGGTTGATAATGATCATTTTGATAACATTGCTCCATATATCCACATCTGCAGTAATCAGTTCCAAATCCACTTCCATTTAGAAATTTATAGAGCCTACTTGACAGCTCAGGATATTGGTACCAATGATGATCGTACCAGTAACCTTCATTGTCAAGTGTTTGACGATTTGCTCGCTGCTCATAATGATTATTTCGTTGTGATTGAGCAGTTTAAATGGTTCTTGGATGAGAGACTGCTTTTCTTCTGCTAGCAGTTTGCACTTTTCTTGGAGCAGGTTGGCTTCCCTTTTGATAAGCAGGTTGACCATACAGTTTCCTAGGAAGCTCAACCTTTTTCTGTTCAACTGACGGCTTTTGCTGCTGCTTCTTGATAGCAGGCTTTCCATGCTCTTTCACCAAGATTGCTTGTGGTTGCAGAGCTGGATTCTTCAGTTTGAGCTGCTTGTCTGGTAGAGTGTGATGAGCTCTGCTTTCAACCACTCCTTTTTCTTTCTCGAACACGACCTTCTCTTTCCCTTTGGCTCCGCTGGTTTGACCATGGAATCCAATGCCAAGCTTTATGTGAGCAGGTCTCTGGGCAGCTTGCAAGGCTTCAAGCTTTTCACCATTTTTGTTCATTTTCATCAGGACTTGTTGAAGCTTGAGCTCTTTCTGCAACAACTTCTCATGCTCTTTTGAGAGATCCATCAGTTTGCCATCCAGGTTGTTGATTTCACTATCCCTTTTAGTGAGCATTTCTTTAAGGTTTTCTTCCCTTAAAGCTGATTGACCCATGTGGACTTTTAGGGTCTCTATCTCCTTTTCTTTTGCTTCATCATATGGAGTGAAGCTTTCATCTAAGGCAGTTTTGAGTTTCAAGTTTTCATAATCCAGCTTGGATCCTTCTATGACTACTTGCTTAAACATTTCTGAGAGCTTCTTGTAGTCATCAAGCTATTGTTGAAACTCTTCATACGTTGGCATTTCAGGTATTTCAATACCTGCATGATCGGAGTTAGCTGAGTATGAAAAAGAGGTTTTAGTATCAACCTTATTTTGAACAAGATCGAGATGTTTTCCCATGAAGCATTCCTCATATTCAAGTTCCTCATCAGCTAAGCGACATTCCTCCTCATCTAATTCATCATCATCATCATCTTCGTCGGAGGAGGTTGAGTCTGATAATGTGGCAATTGCTTTGGCCTCTTCCTCAGCTGCGATCATGGCGTTGCGCTGCTCCTTAAGCTTTTGATCTCTTTTTGCGCGGAGCTCTTCGCGTTCAGCCTTTGATAAGTCTAGGCAGTCTGACTTATAGTGATCTGGTCAGCCACATTCAAAACAGCCACCCGTGGGAGTGTTAGAAGAATTGAATTTAGAGGGTTTTGATATACCTTCACCTTTCTTGTTGGAAGAAGAGGTGGTTTGATTTCTCTTGAAATCCTTGTGATTTTACGGAATTTGTTGAAACGTTTCTCAAGCTTTTCATTTCTCCTAGACATGAGTGCATAATCTTTCAACAATTTCTCCATTTTGGAGCATAAATCCTTTGGGATTGCTTTTTCTTCTATAATTGATGCAGCTTTGAATGCAGCATTCTTTTCTTTCTTTTCGGGTTCAGTCTTCTTGCTTGAAGATGCTTGTTCTGACCCATGAAGTCTGATCATTTCAAACTTATTTCCGATGAGTAGATCAAACAGTTGCTCGGTTGACAGGTTGCTGATATCCGACCTGCCACGGTGCATGACACTGTACACATGCCAGCTTGCTGGAAGAGATTGATGAGTTTGAGGTTGAGTTCGCGCTGTGTGTATTTATCTTTCTTGAGAGCTGCGATTTCCAAAGTGATCAATGTGAATCTGTTCTTAAGCTGGTCAATGGTCTCCATTGGCTGCATTTTGAATTCTTCAAATTTACTGCATGCCACTGACAGCTTGTTTTCCAGCATTTCTGTTGATCCAAGACTTATGGCTTTTAAGGTGTCCCATATTTCCTTTGCAGTTCCAAGATTCCTTATCTTGGCCAGGTGGACTCCCTTAACTGTGCTAGAGATCAACCCTTTTGCGAAGCTGTCAAGTCCAGCTTCCTTTCATTCTTCGGTTGTGTATTTTCTGGGATCTTTGATCTTTGGCACATACGTTGCTTCGGAAACTTTATCTCCAGAAACATCAGTATCGTAGGGTTCGTAGATTGGTGTTGGACCATTCTCGATGACATCCCACATCAGCACATGATGAGCTTGGAGGCACATCTTAATTCGAAAACTCCAGTCTTCATATCCCTGCACAGAGAAATCTTTGCATACGCGGAGAAGTGAAGCTTCCATAATGACAGTTTATGTATATATGCACAAACACAAGTCTAGAGATCTAGTTCAATTTGACACAAAAGAACAGAAAACTTCTAGTATGCAGAAGCAGTGGTCAAAAGAACCACCGCTTTGATACCACTTGTAGGTCCCGATAAGTAGTTATTGGTGTATGGGGGGGAATACACCAATTAGCCAACAGTTTTGATTTTTCAAAATAGATTGATCTTATTGAGTCGTCACTACAGTATATCAGAGCAGTTTAGTTTTTTCCAGCTCAATCAGTAAACTGCTGAGCTTGCAAAACTAACCTGCGTGCGGAATTTTGGTGGAAAGGTTGGCTAACAGTTTTCAAAACAGTTTTCAAAGGAAACTTTAGTTCAGGCAAGTGTTCATGCAAGACAGGTTACAGTGGTGCAGGTTGTGAACATGCAAACTGTGTAAATGAATAAGTAAATAACAAGAGAGACACTAGGAGTTTTTATCGTGGTTCGGAGTAAACAGCTCCTACGTCCACGCCAGATTCCGTCGAATCTATAATCCCTTAACTTGAGATTTTTCGCTCCTTTTAACACTGGTGGAGGTCCAGTCCAAATTCAAGTCTTTCTCTTAGACTGAATCTAGCACGATTCTTGAGTCGTGTCTCTTCTTACTTACATACAAACTATCATACAATCTTACTAACACTAAATGACTAGTGCTACTATCCAAACTAGAGAGCTGTGAATAGCTATCGTCGTAAGGAATACAACTCAATCAACTACACTAGTTTTTCAACTTTGATGGTAGTGAGAGTGTGTGTGATGTGTTCTAGTAAGACAGTTTCCAGAAAGATTAGAAATCTACAATGATCAACACTTGGGAAAGCTCTAGTAATTTCGAGTGTTGATTGAATGAATTTCAGCTTGAGATTTCTGCAGAGTTTCGGCTTGTAATTTGAGTTTCTCGTACTTCAATCTGGAATGAGTTGAGGTATTTATAGAGAAGCATTTGAAATAGAGCCGTTGGAAGTGTCAGGATTTGCAGTACCGTACACTGACACAATTCTTGTCGTTGGGTGAGAACAGGTTCTCAACCACAGCTCAGGTTGATCTTCACAGGTCGAGCTTCCTATACCTCGAACTGTCTTCAGTCTTCTATAACCTTCGTGTGAAATCTTCTGGCATGGTAAGAGCAGGTTACATAGACAGTTTACATAATGGAACAGTATGACAGATTGGGTGGTTTAGGTACCAGGTTGCACTTGCAACCTTGACCTTTACATGAGCAACCTGTCCGAGTAAAGCTTGACTGATCCAAACACGGAGACAAGCCTATTCCAGTTAAAACCTATTATCTAAGTGTGGTTTCTAATAGCATTATCAAAACTCAGTTTCAAAGGGTTCCCAACAAATTTGATCTCACAATTACATAACCAAGGGTTTAATATCCTTCAACTAGAGTGAGGAGATTAGTTCCTAAACACCATTAAAATTAATCAACTAAAAGAGTACCCAAAAAGATGAACCAAAAACAGCCGCTAGCTTCTTCGTAAATCTGCTTCGTGCGTCGCCCCCCCCTTTCTTCTCCTGCGTGCGCGTGTTGTTTTAAAGGAAGGAATGTTTCTTTTCTTTTTCTAGTTGAATGGGATAAAATCCCCTAAAAAGTGATGGCACACTTTTTAATAAATTATAATATAAAAACTTAACTAAACTTAATTAAAACTAAATACTCATTAATTAATTAATTACAAAATATAAATTCTAATATAATTATAACTATTGAACTTGGGCTCTTCTCATAATACTCCACAATATCCACTTGTTAGCCCAAAATCACCAAAATCATATAATCCATCAACCTACACAAAAATATAGCAATATAAGTTAGGTAAGCACAAAATAATATACAAAATTGAGGAAAATTGATATAATAAAATAGGGCAATAAATGAAGTATCAGATCACTAACTCGATTTCTAAGGAATTAGTTAATGCATTAAATAATCTAGATACAATTGAGAAACTTTGGGAGGCTTTGAATAGGAGGATGGGTAGATGTAATGGACCTAAGGTTTACAAATTACAGAAGGAGATCAATCTGTGTTGCTATATTTCACCAACTTAACTGCTTTATGGAATGAACTAG
>LSBG02000249.1:2500-10916 GCA_001642375.2 Mentha longifolia
TCAGTAAAGAAATACCTCGATGGTCATACAGATTAATTACCGATTTAGAACAACAATCAGGAGAATATCAAGAAAACATACCAGTAGATCATCAAATTCGTTCAAGAAAGGGCAAACATGTAGTGATTTTTACTGCTAACACGGAGAATAGTGATTCTAATATCATGGATACTAATATGCCCGATCAAATAGAGGAAGTGACTTTGATACGTTATTTACAACAATCAGACTTTCGACGGGGTATAATAAAAGGTTCTATGCGAACTCAAAGGCGTAAAATAGTTATTTCGGAATTGTTTCAAGCAAATGTGCATTCCCCTCTTTTTTTTCAAAGACTACAAAAACCCTCTCTTTTTTCTTTTGATATCTCTGGATTGATTAAACTATTTTTTCGAAATTGGGTGTGTAAAGGAGAAGCATTCAAAACAGTAGAGTATACAAAAGAACAAACAAAAAGAGAAGAAAAAAAAGAAAAGAACAAAAGAAAAGAAAAAGTGCGAATAGAGATAGCAGAGTCCTGGGATAACATTCCACTTGCGCAAGTAATAAGAAGTTGTATGTTAATAACTCAATCTATTTTTAGAAAAAGTATTCTATTACCTTTATTAATAATTACAAAAAATATTGGCCGTATACTCCTATTCCAACTTCCTGAATGGACTGAGGATTTACAGGAATGGAATAGAGAGATACATCTTAAATGTACCTATAATGGTGTTCCATTATCCGAAACAGAATTTCCAAAAAATTGGTTGACAGACGGCATTCAGATAAAAATATTGTTTCCTTTCTGTCTGAAACCTTGGCGCAAATCAAAACTACGATCCTCTCAGAAAGATCTAATGAAAAAGAAAAAAGAAAAAGATGATTTTTGTTTTTTAACAACTTGGGGAATGGAAGCGGAACTTCCTTTCGGTGCGCCCCGAAAACGTCCTTCTTTTTTTAAACCCGTTTTAAAAGAAGTAAAAAAACTAATTGCAAAACGTAAAAAGAAGTATTTTCAAGTCCTAACAGTTTTCAAAGAAAAAACAAAATTACTTCGAAACGTTTCAAAAGAAATCAAAAAATGGGTTATCGAGGGTGTTTTTTTTAGAAAAAATATAACAAAAAAACTTTCAAAAGTAAATCCAATTCTATTGTTTAGATTAAGAAAAGTCTATAAATCGAGCGAACTTAAAGATGAAAAAGATTTCATGATAAGGAATCAGATAATTCACGAATCGTATAGTCAAATTGCATCTTCGAGTTGGACAAATTCTCCATTGACAGAAAAAAAAATGAAGGATCTCACTGATAGAACAAGTACAATCCGAAATCAAATAGAAAGAATTTCAAAAGAGAAAAAAAAAGTAACTCCAAGAATAAATAATCTTAGTCCTAAGAAAACAAGTTATAATGCTAAAAGATTTGAAAAATGGCAAATATTAAAAAGAAGAAATGCTCGATTAATCTGTAAATTACCCTCCTTTTTAAAAATTTTCATTGAAAAAATCTACACAGATATATTTTTATCTATCATTAATATTCCCAGAATAAATACAGAACTTTTTCTTAAATTAACGAAAAAAATTATTGATAAATCGATTTACAATAATGAAAGAAAACAAGCAAAAATTAATACAAAAAATAAAACTCCAATTTCTTTTATTTCGACTATAAAAAAGCCACTTGATAAGATTAGTAATATTAAAGAAAATTCATGTATTTTTTATGACTTATCCTACATGTCACAAGCCTATGTATTTTACAAATTATCACAAATAAAAATTAGTAACTCGGTAAGATCTGTTGTTCAATATCAAAAAATACCCCCTTTTCTTAAGCCTAAAATAAGGGATTCTTTTGAAAGACAAGGAATGGTTAATTCGAAATTAGCAAATAAGAAACTTCCGGACTATGAAACGAATCAATGGAAAAACTGGTTAAAAGGGCATTTTCAATACCATTTATCTCAGATCAGATGGTCTATATTAATACCAGAAAAGCGGCGAAATAGAGTTCGCCAGCGTTGTATAGCTCAAAAGGAAAATTTAAACAAGCGGCATTTATTTGAAAAAGACCTATTAGTTGGTTACAAAAAAAAATCTGAAGTAGATTTATTATCTAATGAAAAAGAGAATTTTCAAAAATCCTATAGATATAATCTTTTATCATATAAATTTATTAATTATGAAAATAAAACGGAATGCTTTTTTTATAGACCTCCCCTTGAAGTAAATAAAAACCAAGAAATTTCTTATACTTATAACAAGGCTAAAAAAGCCCTTTTTGCTATATGGAGGAACATCCCTATTCCAAACGATCTAGGGCAGGTTGATATTCCATATATGGAAAAACCGGCTGATAGAAAATATTTTGATTGGAAAATTTTCAATTTTTATCTTAGACAAAAAGTCGATATTGAGGCCTGGATCATAATTGATACCAATAGGAATCAAAAAAAGGCTCAAATTCGTACTAATAACTCTCAAATAATTTCTAAAAAAGATCTTTTTTATCTTATGATTCCAGAAACCAATTCACTAAACTCCCACAAGGGGTTTCTTGATTGGATGGGAATGAATGAAAAAATGCTAAAGCGTCCTATATCGAATCTGGAATTTTGGCCAGAATTTGTGTTACTTTATAAGGCATATAAAATGAAACCTTGGTTTATACCAAGCAAATTACTTTTTTTAAATTTAAGTAGTAAAAATAAAAAAATTAATGAAAAGAAAAAGATAAATTTGTTGATAGCATCGAATAAAAAGCATCGAACTGAAGAAGAAAACGAACCCATAAGCCAAGGAGATCGCGAATCCGTCCTCTCACAAGAAAAAGATATTGAAGAAAATTATGCAAGCTCGGACATGATAAAGGAGAAAAAGAAAAAACAATACAAAAGCAATACAGAAACAGAACTAGATTTCTTCCTGAAACGTTATTTGCTTTTTCAATTGAGAGGGGACGCAACTTTGAATCAAAGAATGATCAATAATACCAAGGTCTATTGTCTCCTGCTTAGACTGATAGATCCAAGAAAAATTATTATATCCTCCATTGAAAAGAGAGAAATGAGTTTGGATATAATGTTGATTCAAAGGAATTTAACTATCTCAGAATTGATGAAGAAAGGCGTATTGACTGTAGAACCACTCCGGTTGTCTGACAAAAAAGATGGACAATTTATTATGTACCAAACCATAGGTATTTCGTTGTTTCATAAGAGTAAGCATCAAATTAATCAAAAATATCAAGAACAAAGATATGTTTCTAAGAAAAATTTTGATGAAACTATTTTACCATATCAAAGAATAACCGAAAATAGAGACAAAAAGCATTTTGATTTACTTGTTCCGGAAAATATTTTATCGTTTAAACGTCGTAGAAAAGTGAGAATTCTAATTTGTTTCAGTTCAAAGAATAAAAATTATATAGATAGAAATCCAGTATTTTGGAATGAAAAGAACGTAACAAACATCAGCCAAGTTTCACACGACAATAACCATCTTGATAGAGAAAAAAATCAATTAATGAAATTAAAGCTTTTTCTTTGGCCTAATTATCGATTAGAAGATTTAGCTTGTATGGATCGTTATTGGTTTGATACCAATAATGGCAGTCGTTTCAGTATGTTAAGAATATATCTGTATCCGCGATTGAAATTTTGTGAATAATACACTTTTTTCTATATATCATATTTCTATATACCCTATATATAATTATAGGGTATATGAAAGTAAACAAATATACAGATCAGATCATGTGTTTTTCTTGTCTCACATCTCATTCTAGTATCCAATATGAAGTAACTATGAATAATATCTCCATTAGATCTTGAAATAAATCAATAGAAGCTTCTGTATTTTAGGTCTAAATTCTTCGATGCGAAAACGTACCAATCATTTTTTTATTCCTATCTAAATAGGATTTCAAATTCGATTGATTAGTGGTTGGTTTGAATTCAGAAAATTAGGAGTTATTTGGATTAAATTATTGTATATATCGCATAGAAATTAATAGCATTATTATTACTGATCGGTAAAATCCATATCTGTATAAGGAAAAAGGGGAATTTTTTTATGGTAAAAAATTCAGTCATTTCGATTATTTCTCAAAAAGAAAACGAAGAAAATAGAGGGTCAGTGGAATTTCAAGTATTCAGTTTCACCACTAAGATAAGGAGGCTTACTTCACATTTGGAATTGCACAAAAAAGACTTTTCATCTCAGAGAGGTTTGCGAAAAATTTTGGGAAAACGTCAACGACTACTAGTCTATTTGTCAAAAAGAAGTAGAGGACGCTATAAAGAATTAATTAATAAGTTGGATATTCGAGAAATAAAAACTCGTTAATTTGAAGCATGATTTGATGAACTTAGTCATTTAAATTTTAATGAACTTCTTTTTACTTTCAGAAATGCATGGAAGACTGACTCGGGAAAAACTTATGATTACACCAATTACAAGAAATGACCTCATGATAGTGAATATGGGGCCTCACCACCCATCAATGCATGGTGTTCTTCGACTGATCGTTACTCTCGACGGTGAAGATGTTATTGACTGTGAACCTATATTGGGTTATTTACATAGAGGAATGGAGAAAATTGCGGAAAATCGAACAATTATACAATATTTGCCTTATGTAACACGTTGGGATTATTTAGCTACCATGTTTACAGAAGCAATAACCGTAAATGGACCTGAACAGCTAGGCAATATTCAAGTACCTAAAAGGGCTAGCTATATTAGAGCTATTATGCTGGAGTTGAGTCGTATCGCTTCTCATTTGTTATGGCTTGGCCCTTTTATGGCAGATATTGGGGCACAGACCCCCTTTTTCTATATTTTTCGAGAACGAGAATTGATATATGACCTATTCGAAGCTGCTACCGGTATGCGCATGATGCATAATTATTTTCGTATCGGAGGGGTCGCTGCCGATCTACCTTATGGCTGGATAGATAAATGTTTAGATTTTTGCGATTATTTTTTAACTGGGGTTGCTGAATATCAAAAGCTTATTACGCGAAATCCTATTTTTTTAGAACGAGTTGAAGGCGTAGGTATTATTGGCGGAGAAGAAGCACTAAATTGGGGTTTATCGGGGCCAATGCTACGAGCTTCCGGAATACAATGGGATCTTCGTAAAGTTGATCGTTATGAGTGTTATGACGAATTTGATTGGGAAATTCAATGGCAAAAAGAAGGGGATTCATTAGCTCGTTATTTAGTACGAATCGGTGAAATGACAGAATCCATAAAAATAATCCAACAAGCCTTGGAAGGAATTCCAGGGGGGCCCTATGAGAATTTAGAAAGCCGGCGCTTTGATAGAATAAAAGACTCTGAATGGAATGATTTTGAATATCGATTTATTAGTAAAAAGCCTTCTCCCACTTTTGAATTGTCCAAGCAAGAACTTTATGTAAGAATCGAAGCACCAAAAGGAGAATTGGGAATTTTTCTGATCGGAGATCAGAGTGTTTTTCCTTGGAGGTGGAAAATCCGACCGCCGGGGTTTATCAACTTGCAAATTCTTCCGCAGTTAGTTAAAAGAATGAAATTGGCTGATATTATGACGATACTAGGTAGTATAGATATCATTATGGGAGAAGTTGATCGTTGAAATGATAATTGATATAACAGAAATAGAAGCTATCCATTCTTTTTCCAGACTGGAATCCTTAAAAGAAACGTATGGGATCATATGGATGCTTGTCCCTATTTTAATTCTTGTATTAGGAATCACACTGGGTGTTCTAGTAATTGTTTGGTTAGAAAGAGAAATATCCGCAGGGATACAGCAACGTATTGGACCCGAATACGCGGGTCCTTTGGGAGTTCTTCAAGCTTTAGCCGATGGCACAAAACTACTTTTCAAAGAAAATCTTCTTCCATCTAGAGGAGATACTCGTTTATTCAGTATTGGTCCATCCATAGCAGTCATATCCATTTTATTAAGTTATTCAATAATTCCTTTTAGCTATCGTTTTATTCTAGCCGATCTTAGTATTGGTGTTTTTTTATGGATCGCCATTTCAAGTCTTGCTCCAGTTGGATTGCTTATGTCAGGATATGGATCAAATAATAAATATTCCTTTTTAGGTGGATTAAGGGCTGCTGCTCAATCAATTAGTTATGAAATACCATTAACTCTATGTGTATTATCAATATCTCTACGTGTGATTCGGTGAGACATAAAAATTCCCCCATTTCTTTTCTTTCTAACAAGAAAGTCAAATGGTTTGAATATCTATTTTTTATTCATCGTTGGGTTGATGAATTAAACCAGATAGTTATGTGAGTGAAATAAAACGGCTTACAAATTTGCTGTTAAAAGAATGAAATCTCATTTCCTATGTGCAAGAATTAAGTGAAAGTAAACATAAGCAGTCAAGGCTGTTTACCCCAAGATTGGCTGATTAGTCATCATGGCTTGAAGCGGGTTTAAAAGATGATCAATTGTACGGGTTTTTTATATACTATTACCATAGATGTATTATCCTAATGAAAGATTAAAAAAAACGGGTGGATGGTTAGAAAGACCAAGATACACAAAGGATTAGTAATGGAGATTCTGAAAATTATCCAATAGGATATTTTTTTATAGAAAAATAATTCGAATTGGGGCTTTAAGTTAGTAGAAATTTCTAAGAAGTACTCCCCGTGATTTCGACCCAGAGTATGTTCCTGTCCACTGATTAAGTAAATAACTATCAAAACGAAGAAATCTTTTACTTTTGATAATGGGGATAATGCTTCTTTTCTGAGAAAGGAGAATAGGAACAAAAAAATTCTTGTTATGTAATGCCTAAATTCTTTTTCGTAATCGAAAACGAGAAGTTGAAATATCTATGCGATATTCCTCTAAAAAGTATTTTTTTCATTCAAGGATAAAGTTTTTAATCAACAAAGAAAAATGAAAATTCTTAAAATATGAGATCAATTCAGAAGCACTTATTATTATAATTATAAATCTAGCAGACAGAATTCCATTAGTCTAATTCTAGGCCTTAGGATAAGAGTTTTATTCTCTATAGATCCTACAAACACATCAAGATAAATAATGTTGAAAGGTTCTTAGATTTATTTGTGACCTATGAGGAGCCGTATGAGGTGAAAATCTCATGTACGGTTCTGTAATAGCGATGAAAGCAGTGATGTTATTGTCGACTATGATTATCTAACAGTTTAAGTACAGTTGATATAGTTGAAACACAATCCAAATATGGTTTTTGGGGATGGAATTTGTGGCGTCAACCTATAGGGTTTATCATTTTTCTAATTTCTTCTCTAGCCGAGTGTGAGAGATTGCCTTTTGATTTACCAGAAGCAGAAGAAGAATTAGTAGCTGGTTATCAAACCGAATATTCGGGTATCAAATTTGGCTTATTTTATGTTGCTTCGTATCTAAATCTACTAATTTCTTCATTATTTGTAACAATTCTTTACTTGGGTGGGTGGAATCTTTCTATCCCAAACCTATTTGGTCCTGAGTTATTTGACATAAATAAAAAAGGGAAAGTTTTTGGAACAATAATCGGTGTCTTTATTACACTGGCTAAAACTTATTTGTTCTTATTCATTTCTATTGCAACAAGATGGACTTTACCACGGCTGAGAATGGACCAACTATTAAATCTTGGATGGAAATTTCTTTTACCTATTTCTTTAGGTAATCTATTATTAACGACTTCGTTCCAACTTCTTTCACTGTAAAGGAATACAATATTCTTCATAACTTGTCTCAAACAAGAGAAAGAAACGAGTAAAATTATTTATAGATATTCCGACATGTTCCCTATGCTAACTCGGTTCTTGAACTCCGGTCAACAAACAACACGAGCTGCCAGGTACATTGGTCAAGGTTTCGTGATTACCTTATCCCACGCGAATCGTTTACCTGTAACTATTCAATACCCCTACGAAAAATTGATTACATCAGAACGTTTCCGAGGACGAATCCACTTTGAATTTGATAAATGCATTGCTTGTGAAGTATGTGTTCGTGTATGTCCTATAGATCTACCCGTTGTAGATTGGAAATTGCAAACGGATATTCGAAAGAAACGCTTACTTAATTACAGTATTGATTTTGGAATTTGTATATTTTGTGGTAATTGTGTTGAATATTGTCCAACAAATTGTTTATCAATGTCGGAAGAGTATGAGCTTTCTACTTATAATCGTCATGAATTGAATTATAATCAAATTTCTTTAGGCCGGTTACCGGTATCAATAATTGAAGATTACACAATTAGAACAATTTCTTCGAATTTACCTCAACTCAACAATCTATAAAACTCCCGATTCACAAAACATTTACAAATAAAAAACTAGCTTTTGAAATTTTTTGGAGTTAAAGGAATGAGGTTTTTTGCTTTGTCAATATAAAAGAACGGTTGGTTGGTGAGGGTCGTGACTTTATTTTG
>LSBG02000252.1:0-10174 GCA_001642375.2 Mentha longifolia
AGAGAACTTCGGACTTCCACACCCCCTATCTTCTATATCTCATCAGTGTTTACAAACGACTCGAGAATCGTGCAGAAACCGATGAGTTAACGAAGAAGGATGTTAGGGGCACTAAAATAAGGAAAACTGATCCTAGGGAAAAAATCGTACGAATCGACTGAGAGAAATCGGACATTGACACCCCCTATCTTCTCTATATCTCATAGTGTTACAACGACTCAAGAATCGTTCGAAACCGATTGTAACTAAGGAAGATTTGAGGTGGGACGAAAAGGAGAAAACGATGCTATTGAAAAAATCGTACGAATCGACAGAGAGAACTTCGGACATCGACCACCCCCTATTCTTCTTATAGTCTCATAGTGTTACTACAACGACTCGAGAATCTGTGCAAAACCGATGAGTACGACGAGATAGTGAGGGGGGACGAAATAAGGAAACGATTCTAGGGAAAAAATCGTACGAATCGACTAGAGAGACTTCGGACTTCGACCACCCCCTATTCTTTATTTCTCATAAGTGGTTACAACGACTAAGAATCCTGCACAACCGTGAGTAACGGAAGGAGATATGAGGGGGACAAATAAGGAAAAATGATACCTAGGGAAAAATCGTACGAATCGACAGAGGAGAACTTCTGACTCGGACCGGACCCACTATTCTTCTAATGCTCATATGGTTACAACGACTCGAGAATCGCTGCAAAACCGATGAGTAACGAGGAGATAGTTAGGGGACGAACTAAGGAAACTGATGCCTAAGGGAAAAAAAATACGTACGAATCGACTAGAAGAACTCGGACATTGACCACCCCCTCTATTCTCTATATCTCATAAGTGTTACAACGACATCAAGAATCGTGCAAAACGATGAGTAACGAAGGAGATGTGAGGGAACAAAATAAGAAAACGAGGCCAAGGGAAAAATTCAACGATCGACAGAGAGAACTTCGGACTTCGACCACCCCCTATTCTTCTATATCTCATAAGTGTTACAACGACTCGAAGAATCGTGCGAAACCGATGAGTAACGAAGGAGATATGAGGGGGACAAAATAAGGAAAACGATGCCTAGGGAAAAAATCGTACGAATCGACATGAGAGAACTTCGGACTTCGACCACCCCTATTCTTCTATATCTCATAAGTGTTACAACGACTCAAGAATCGTGCAAAACCGATGAGTAACGAAGGAGATATGAGGGGGACAAAATAAGGAAAACGATGCCTAGGGAAAAAATCGTACGAATCGACATGAGAGAACTTCGGACTTCGACCACCCCCTATTCTTCTATATCTCATAAGTGTTACAACGACTCAAGAATCGTGCGAAACCGATGAGTAACGAAGGAGATGTGAGGGGGACGAAACAAGAAAACGATGCCTAGGGAAAAAATCGTACGAATCGACAGAGAGAACTTCGGACTTCGACCACCCCCTATTCTTCTATATCTCATAAGTGTTACAACGACTCAAGAATCGTGCGAAACCGATGAGTAACGAAGGAGATGTGAGGGGGACGAAACAAGAAAACGATGCCTAGGGAAAAAATCGTACGAATCGACAGAGAGAACTTCGGACTTCGACCACCCCTATTCTTCTATATCTCATAAGTGTTACAACGACTCAAGAATCGTGCGAAACCGATGAGTAACGAAGGAGATATGAGGGGGACGAAATAAGGAAAATGATACCTAGGGAAAAAATCGTACGAATCGACTGAGAGAACTTCGGACTTTGACCACCCCCTATTCTTCTATATCTCATAGTGTTACAACGACTCAAGAATCGTGCGAAACCGATGAGTAACGAAGGAGATGTGAGGGGACAAAATAAGAAAACGATGCCTAGGGAAAAATCGTACGAATCGACAGAGAGAACTTCGGACTTCGACCACCCCCTATTCTTCTATATCTCATAAGTGTTACAACGACTGAAGAATCGTTCGAAACCGATGAGTAACGAAGGAGATGTGAGGGGGACGAAACAAGAAAACGATGCCTAGGGAAAAAATCGTACGAATCGACAGAGAGAACTTCGGACTTCGACCACCCCCTATTCTTCTATATCTCATAAGTGTTACAACGACTCAAGAATCGTGCGAAACCGATGAGTAACGAAGGAGATATGAGGGGGACGAAATAAGGAAAACGATTCCTAGGGAAAAAATCGTACGAATCGACTGAGAGAACTTCGGACTTCGACCACCCCCTATTCTTCTATATCTCATAAGTGTTACAACGACTCAAGAATCGTGCGAAACCGATGAGTAACGAAGGAGATAGTGAGGGGGACGAAATAAGGAAAATGATGCCTAGGGAAAAAATCGTACGAATCGACAGAGAGAACTTCGGACTTCGACCACCCCCTATTCTTCTATATCTCATAAGTGTTACAACGACTCAAGAATCGTGCGAAACCGATGAGTAACGAAGGAGATATGAGGGGGACGAAATAAGGAAAACGATGCCTAGGGAAAAATCGTACGAATCGACAGAGAGAACTTCGGACTTCGACCACCCCCTATTCTTCTATATCTCATAAGTGTTACAACGACTCAAGAATCGTGCGAAACCGATGAGTAACGAAGGAGATATGAGGGGGACGAAATAAGGAAAATGATGCCTAGGGAAAAAATCGTACGAATCGACAGAGAGAACTTCGGACTTCGACCACCCCCTATTCTTCTATATCTCATAAGTGTTACAACGACTCAAGAATCGTGCGAAACCGATGAGTAACGAAGGAGATATGAGGGGGACGAAATAAGGAAAACGATGCCTAGGGAAAAAATCGTACGAATCGACTGAGAGAACTTCGGACTTCGACCACCCCCTATTCTTCTATATCTCATAAGTGTTACAACGACTCAAGAATCGTGCGAAACCGATGAGTAACGAAGGAGATATGAGGGGGACGAAATAAGGAAAACGATGCCTAGGGAAAAAATCGTACGAATCGACAGAGAGAACTTCGGACTTCGACCACCCCCTATTCTTCTATATCTCATAAGTGTTACAACGACTCAAGAATCGTGCGAAACCGATGAGTAACGAAGGAGATGTGAGGGGGACGAAATAAGGAAAACGATGCCTAGGGAAAAAATCGTACGAATCGACTGAGAGAACTTCGGACTTCGACCACCCCTATTCTTCTATATCTCATAAGTGTTACAACGACTCAAGAATCGTGCAAAACCGATGAGTAACGAAGGAGATATGAGGGGGACGAAATAAGGAAAACGATGCCTAGGGAAAAAATCGTACGAATCGACAGAGAGAACTTCGGACTTCGACCACCCCCTATTCTTCTATATCTCATAAGTGTTACAACGACTCAGAATCGTGCGAAACCGATGAGTAACGAAGGAGATATGAGGGGGACGAAATAAGGAAAACGATGCCTAGGGAAAAAATCATACGAATCGACAGAGAGAACTTCGGACTTCGACCACCCCCTATTCTTCTATATCTCATAAGTGTTACAACGACTCAAGAATCGTGCGAAACCGATGAGTAACGAAGGAGATATGAGGGGGACAAAATAAGGAAAATGATTCCTAGGGAAAAATCGTACGAATCGACAGAGAGAACTTCGGACTTCGACGACCCCCTATTCTTCTATATCTCATAAGTGTTACAACGACTCGAGAATCGTGCGAAACCGATGATAACGAAGGAGATGTGAGGGGGACTAAACAATAAAAATGATGCCTTGGGAAAAAATCGTACGAATCGACAGAGAGAACTTCGGACTTTCGACCACCCCCTATTCTTCTATATCCATAAGTGTTACAACGACTCTAGAATCGTGCGAAACCGATGAGTAACGAAGGAGATATTGAGGGGGACGAAACAAGGAAAACGATGCCTAGGGAAAAAATCGTACGAATCGACAGAGAGAAAACTTCGGACTTCGACCACCCCCTATTCTTCTATATCTCATAAGTGTTACAACGACTCAAGAATCGTTCGAAACCGATGAGTAACGAAGGAGATATGAGGGGGACGAAACAAGAAAACGATCCTAGGGAAAAAATCGTACGAATCGACAGAGAGAACTTCGGACTTCGACCACCCCCTATTCTTCTATATCTCATAAGTGTTACAACGACTCAAGAATCGTGCGAAACCGATGAGTAACGAAGGAGATGTGAGGGGGACGAAATAAGAAAACGATGCCTAGGGAAAAAATCGTACGAATCGACAGAGAGAACTTCGGACTTCGACCACCCCCTATTCTTCTATATCTCATAAGTGTTACAACGACTCAAGAATCGTGCAAAACCGATGAGTAACGAAGGAGATAGTGAGGGGGACGAAATAAGGAAAACGATGCCTAGGGAAAAAATCGTACGAATCGACAGAGAGAACTTCGGACTTCGACCACCCCCTATTCTTCTATATCTCATAAGTGTTACAACGACTCAAGAATCGTGCGAAACCGATGAGTAACGAAGGAGATATGAGGGGACAAAATAAGGAAAACGATGCCTAGGGAAAAAATCGTACGAATCGACTGAGAGAACTTCGGACTTCGACCACCCCCTATTCTTCTATATCTCATAAGTGTTACAACGACTCAAGAATCGTGCGAAACCGATGAGTAACGAAGGAGATATGAGGGGGACGAAACTAAGAAAATGATGCCTAGGGAAAAAATCGTACGAATCGACAGAGAGAACTTCGGACTTCGACCACCCCCTATTCTTCTATATCTCATAAGTGTTACAACGACTCAAGAATCGTGCGAAACCGATGAGTAACGAAGGAGATATGAGGGGGACGAAATAAGAAAACGATGCCTAGGGAAAAAATCGTACGAATCGACAGAGAGAACTTCGGACTTCGACCACCCCCTATTCTTCTATATCTCATAAGTGTTACAACGACTCAAGAATCGTGCGAAACCGATGAGTAACGAAGGAGATATGAGGGGGACGAAATAAGAAAACGATGCCTAGGGAAAAAATCGTACGAATCGACAGAGAGAACTTCGGACTTCGACCACCCCCTATTCTTCTATATCTCATAAGTGTTACAACGACTCAAGAATCGTGCGAAACCGATGAGTAACGAAGGAGATATGAGGGGGACGAAACTAAGAAAACTGATGCCTAGGGAAAAAATCGTACGAATCGACAGAGAGAACTTCGGACTTCGACCACCCCCTATTCTTCTATATCTCATAAGTGTTACAACGACTCGAGAATCGTGCGAAACCGATGAGTAACGAAGGAGATGTGAGGGGGACGAAATAAGGAAAAATGATGCCTAGGGAAAAAATCGTACGAATCGACAGAGAGAACTTCGGACTTCGACCACCCCCTATTCTTCTATATCTCATAAGTGTTACACGACTCAAGAATCGTGCGAAACCGATGAGTAACGAAGGAGATATGAGGGGGACAAAATAAGGAAAATGATGCCTAGGGAAAAAATCGTACGAATCGACAGAGAGAACTTCGGACTTCGACCACCCCCTATTCTTCTATATCTCATAAGTGTTACAACGACTCAAGAATCGTGCGAAACCGATGAGTAACGAAGGAGATATGAGGGGGACGAAATAAGGAAAACGATGCCTAGGGAAAAAATCGTACGAATCGACAGAGAGAACTTCGGACTTCGACCACCCCCTATTCTTCTATATCTCATAAGTGTTACAACGACTCAAGAATCGTGCGAAACCGATGAGTAACGAAGGAGATATGAGGGGGACGAAATAAGGAAAACGATGCCTAGGGAAAAAATCGTACGAATCGACATGAGAGAACTTCGGACTTCGACCACCCCCTATTCTTCTATATCTCATAAGTGTTACAACGACTCAAGAATCGTGCGAAACCGATGAGTAACGAAGGAGATATGAGGGGGACGAAATAAGGAAAACGATGCCTAGGGAAAAAATCGTACGAATCGACAGAGAGAACTTCGGACTTCGACCACCCCCTATTCTTCTATATCTCATAAGTGTTACAACGACTCAAGAATCGTGCGAAACCGATGAGTAACGAAGGAGATATGAGGGGGACAAAATAAGGAAAATGATCCTAGGGAAAAAATCGTACGAATCGACAGAGAGAACTTCGGACTTCGACCACCCCCTATTCTTCTATATCTCATAAGTGTTACAACGACTCAAGAATCGTGCGAAACCGATGAGTAACGAAGGAGATATGAGGGGGACGAAATAAGGAAAATGATGCCTAGGGAAAAAATCGTACGAATCGACAGAGAGAACTTCGGACTTCGACCACCCCCTATTCTTCTATATCTCATAAGTGTTACAACGACTCAAGAATCGTGCGAAACCGATGAGTAACGAAGGAGATATGAGGGGGACGAAACTAAGGAAAATGATGCCTAGGGAAAAAATCGTACGAATCGACAGAGAGAACTTCGGACTTCGACCACCCCCTATTCTTCTATATCTCATAAGTGTTACAACGACTCAAGAATCGTGCAAAACCGATGAGTAACGAAGGAGATATGAGGGGGACGAAATAAGGAAAACGATGCCTAGGGAAAAAATCGTACGAATCGACAGAGAGAACTTCGGACTTCGACCACCCCCTATTCTTCTATATCTCATAAGTGTTACAACGACTCAAGAATCGTGCGAAACCGATGAGTAACGAAGGAGATATGAGGGGGACGAAATAAGGAAACGATGCCTAGGGAAAAAATCGTACGAATCGACAGAGAGAACTTCGGACTTCGACCACCCCCTATTCTTCTATATCTCATAAGTGTTACAACGACTCAAGAATCGTGCAAACCGATGAGTAACGAAGGAGATATGAGGGGGACGAAACTAAGGAAAACGATGCCTAGGGAAAAAATCGTACGAATCGACTGAGAGAACTTCGGACTTCGACCACCCCCTATTCTTCTATATCTCATAAGTGTTACAACGACTCAAGAATCGTGCGAAACCGATGAGTAACGAAGGAGATATGAGGGGGACGAAATAAGGAAAACGATGCCTAGGGAAAAAATCGTACGAATCGACTGAGAGAACTTCGGACTTCGACCACCCCCTATTCTTCTATATCTCATAAGTGTTACAACGACTCAAGAATCGTGCGAAACCGATGAGTAACGAAGGAGATGTGAGGGGGACGAAATAGGAAAACGATGCCTAGGAAAAAATCGTACGAATCGACAGAGAGAACTTCGGACTTCGACCACCCCCTATTCTTCTATATCTCATAAGTGTTACAACGACTCAAGAATCGTGCGAAACCGATGAGTAACGAAGGAGATATGAGGGGGACGAAATAAGGAAAACGATCCTAAGGGAAAAATCGTACGAATCGACAGAGAGAACTTCGGACTTCGACCACCCCCTATTCTTCTATATCTCATAAGTGTTACAACGACTCAAGAATCGTTTGAAACCGATGAGTAACGAAGGAGATATGAGGGGGACGAAATAAGGAAAACGATGCCTAGGGAAAAAATCGTACGAATCGACAGAGAGAACTTCGGACTTCGACCACCCCCTATTCTTCTATATCTCATAAGTGTTACAACGACTCAAGAATCGTGCGAAACCGATGAGTAACGAAGGAGATGTGAGGGGGACGAAATAAGGAAAACGATGCCTAGGGAAAAAATCGTACGAATCGACTAGAGAGAACTTCGGACTTCGACCACCCCCTATTCTTCTATATCTCATAAGTGTTACAACGACTCAAGAATCGTGCGAAACCGATGAGTAACGAAGGAGATATGAGGGGGACGAAATAAGGAAAACGATGCCTAGGGAAAAAATCGTACGAATCGACTGAGAGAACTTCGGACTTCGACCACCCCCTATTCTTCTATATCTCATAAGTGTTACAACGACTCAAGAATCGTGCGAAACCGATGAGTAACGAAGGAGATATGAGGGGGACGAAATAAGGAAAACGATGCCTAGGGAAAAAATCGTACGAATCGACAGAGAGAACTTCGGACTTCGACCACCCCCTATTCTTCTATATCTCATAAGTGTTACAACGACTCAAGAATCGTGCGAAACCGATGAGTAACGAAGGAGATTTGAGGGGGACGAAACAAGGAAAACGATGCCTAGGGAAAAAATCGTACGAATCGACTGAGAGAACTTCGGACTTCGACCACCCCCTATTCTTCTATATCTCATAAGTGTTACAACGACTCAAGAATCGTGCGAAACCGATGAGTAACGAAGGAGATATGAGGGGGACGAAACAAGAAAACGATGCCTAGGGAAAAAATCGTACGAATCGACAGAGAGAACTTCGGACTTCGACCACCCCCTATTCTTCTATATCTCATAAGTGTTACAACGACTCAAGAATCGTGCGAAACCGATGAGTAACGAAGGAGATATGAGGGGGACGAAATAAGGAAAACTGATGCCTAGGGAAAAATCGTACGAATCGACTGAGAGAACTTCGGACTTCGACCACCCCCTATTCTTCTATATCTCATAAGTGTTACAACGACTCGAGAATCGTGCGAAACCGATGAGTAACGACGGAGATAGTGAGGGGGACGAAACTAAGGAAAACGATGCCTAGGGAAAAATCGTACGAATCGACTGAGAGAACTTCGGACTTCGACCACCCCCTATTCTTCTATATCTCATAAGTGTTACAACGACTCAAGAATCGTGCAAAACCGATGAGTAACGAAGGAGATATGAGGGGGACAAAATAAGGAAAACGATGCCTAGGGAAAAAATCGTACGAATCGACTGAGAGAACTTCGGACTTCGACCACCCCCTATTCTTCTATATCTCATAAGTGTTACAACGACTCAAGAATCGTTGAAACCGATGAGTAACGAAGGAGATATGAGGGGGACGAAATAAGGAAAATGATGCCTAGGGAAAAAATCGTACGAATCGACTGAGAGAACTTCGGACTTCGACCACCCCCTATTCTTCTATATCTCATAAGTGTTACAACGACTCAAGAATCGTGCAAAACCGATGAGTAACGAAGGAGATATGAGGGGGACAAAATAAGGAAACGATCCCTAGGGAAAAAATCGTACGAATCGACAGAGAGAACTTCGGACTTCGACCACCCCCTATTCTTCTATATCTCATAAGTGTTACAACGACTCAAGAATCGTGCAAACCGATGAGTAACGAAGGAGATATGAGGGGGACGAAATAAGGAAACGATGCCTAGGGAAAAAATCGTACGAATCGACTGAGAGAACTTCGGACTTCGACCACCCCCTATTCTTCTATATCTCATAAGTGTTACAACGACTCAAGAATCGTGCGAAACCGATGAGTAACGAAGGAGATATGAGGGGACGAAATAAGAAAACGATGCCTAGGGAAAAAATCGTACGAATCGACTGAGAGAACTTCGGACTTCGACCACCCCCTATTCTTCTATATCTCATAAGTGTTACAACGACTCAAGAATCGTGCGAAACCGATGAGTAAAGAAGGAGATATGAGGGGGACGAAATAAGGAAAACGATGCCTAGGGAAAAAATCGTACGAATCGACTGAGAGAACTTCGGACTTCGACCACCCCCTATTCTTCTATATCTCATAAGTGTTACAACGACTCAAGAATCGTGCGAAACCGATGAGTAACGAAGGAGATATGAGGGGGACTAAATAAGGAAACGATACCTAGGGAAAAAAATCGTACGAATCGACTGAGAGAACTTCGGACTTTGACCACCCCCTATTCTTCTATATCTCATAAGTGTTACAACGACTCAAGAATCGTGCGAAACGATGAGTAACGAAGGAGATATGAGGGGGACGAAATAAGGAAAACGATCCCTAGGAAAAAATCGTACGAATCGACATGAGAGAACTTCGGACTTCGACCACCCCCTATTCTTCTATATCTCATAAGTGTTACAACGACTCAAGAATCGTGCGAAACCGATGAGTAACGAAGGAGATATGAGGGGGACAAAATAAGGAAACGATCCCTAGGGAAAAAATCGTACGAATCGACCGAGAGAACTTCGGACTTCGACCACCCCCTATTCTTCTATATCTCATAAGTGTTACAACGACTCAAGAATCGTGCGAAACCGATGAGTAACGAAAGAGATAGGAGGGGGAAAATAAGAAAACGATGCCTAAGGGAAAAAATCGTACGAATCGACAGAGAGAAACTCGGACTACGACCACCCCCTATTCTTCTATATCTCATAAGTGTA
>LSBG02000026.1:0-11198 GCA_001642375.2 Mentha longifolia
TTTTCTCCCACTGCATCATTTTCTGTGTTTCTTACCTCTCAATCTTCTTCGTTACTCATCAGTTTCGAACGGTTCTCGATGCTTGTAACACTTATGGGATGGGTAACAATAGGGGGTGGTCGAACTCCGAATTTCTCTCCACTCATTTCGAGCAATTTCTCCCAATGCATCATTTCTCTGTTTCTTACCTCTCATCTTCTTCGTTACTCATCAGTTTCGAACGGTTCCCGTCTGCTTGTAACACTTATGGGATTGGTAACAATAGGGGGTGGTCGAAGTCCGAATTTCTCTCCGCTCATTTCAAGCGATTTTCTCCCAATGCATTATTTTCACTGTTTCATGCCTCTCAATCTCCTTCGTTACTTATCTGTTCTGAACGGTTCTCGTTTCCATGTAACCCTTATGGGATGGGTAACAATAGGGGGTGGTCGAACTCCGAATTTCTCTCGCTCATTTCGAGCGATTTTCTCCCAATGCATCATTTTCACCGTTTCGAACGATTCTTGTCTCCTTGTAACACTTATGGGATGGGTATCAATAGGGGGTGGTCAAAGTCCAAATATATCCCTTGCTCATTTCGTTGTAAGGAAGTATGGGATATAGGGGGTGGGTAAAGTCCGAATTTATCTCCGCTCATTTCGAGCGATTTTCTCCCAATGCATCATTTTTTAATGTTTCTTGCTCTCAATCTCCTTCGTTTGTAACACTTATGGGATGGGTAACAATAGGGGGGTGGTCGAAGTCCGAATTTCTCTCCACTCATTTCGAGCAATTTTCTCCCACTGCATCATTTTCTGTGTTTCTTACCTCTCAATCTTCTTCGTTACTCATCAGTTCGAACGGTTCTCGTATGCTTGTAACACTTATGGGATGGGTAACAATAGGGGGTGGTCGAACTCCGAATTTCTCTCCACTCATTTCGAGCAATTTTCTCCCAATGCATCATTTTCTCTGTTTCTTACCTCTCAATCTTCTTCGTTACTCATCAGTTCGAACGGTTCCCGTCTGCTTGTAACACTTATGGGATTGGTAACAATAGGGGGTGGTCGAAGTCCGAATTTCTCTCCGCTCATTTCAAGCGATTTTCTCCCAATGCATTATTTTCACTGTTTCATGCCTCTCAATCTCCTTCGTTACTTATCTGTTCTGAACGGTTCTCGTTCCATGTAACCCTTATGGGATGGGTAAACAATAGGGGGTGGTCGAACTCCGAATTTCTCCTCCGCTCATTTCGAGCGATTTTCTCCCAATGCATCATTTTCACCGTTTCGAACGATTCTTGTCTCCTGTAACACTTATGGGATGGGTATCAATAGGGGTGGTCAAAGTCCAAATATATCCCTTGCTCATTTCGTTGTAAGAATTATGGGATATAGGGGGTGGTAAAGTCCGAATTTATCTCCGCTCATTTCGAGCGATTTTCTCCAATGCATCATTTTTAATGTTTCTGCCTCTCAATCTCCTTCGTTTGTAACACTTATGGGATGGGTAACAATAGGGGGTGGTCGAAGTCCGAATTTCTCTCCACTCATTTCGAGCAATTTTCTCCCACTGCATCATTTTCTGTGTTTCTTACCTCTCAATCTTCTTCGTTACTCATCAGTTTCGAACGGTTTCTCGTATGCTTGTAACACTTATGGGATGGGTAACAATAGGGGGTGGTCGAACTCCGAATTTCTCTCCACTCATTTCGAGCAATTTTCTCCCAATGCATCATTTTCTCTGTTTCTTACCTCTCAATCTTCTTCGTTACTCATCAGTTTCGAACGGTTCCCGTCTGCTTGTAACACTTATGGGATTGGTAACAATAGGGGGTGGTCGAAGTCCGAATTTCTCTCCGCTCATTTCAAGCGATTTTCTCCCAATGCATTATTTTCACTGTTTCATGCCTCTCAATCTCCTTCGTTACTTATCTGTTCTGAACGGTTCTCGTTTCCATGTAACCCTTATGGGATGGGTAACAATAGGGGGGTGGTCGAACTCCGAATTTCTCTCCGCTCATTTCGAGCGATTTCTCCAATGCATCATTTTCACCGTTTCGAACGATTCTTGTCTCCTTGTAACACTTATGGGATGGGTATCAATAGGGGGTGGTCAAAGTCCAAATATATCCCTTGCTCATTTCGTTGTAAGAATTATGGGATATAGGGGGTGGTTAAAGTCCGAATTTATCTCCGCTCATTTCGAGCGATTTTCTCCCAATGCATCATTTTTAATGTTTCTTGCCTCTCAATCTCCTTCGTTTGTAACACTTATGGGATGGGTAACAATAGGGGGTGGTCGAAGTCCGAATTTCTCTCCACTCATTTCGAGCAATTTTCTCCCACTGCATCATTTTCTGTGTTTCTTACCTCTCAATCTTCTTCGTTACTCATCAGTTTCGAACGGTTCTCGTATGCTTGTAACACTTAGGGGATGGGTAACAATAGGGGGTGGTCGAACTCCGAATTTCTCTCCACTCATTTCGAGCGATTTTCTCCGAATGCATCATTTTCTCTGTTTCTACCTCTCAATCTCCTTCGTTACTCATCAGTTTCGAACGGTTCTCGTCTCTTGTAACACTTATGGGATGGGTAACAATAGGGGGTGGTCGAACTCCGAATTTCTCTCCACTCATTTCGAGCGATTTTCTCCCAATGCATCATTTTCACTGTTTCTTGCCTCTCAATCTCCTTCGTTACTCATCCGTTTCGAACGGTTCTCATGTCGTTGTAAGAATTATGGGATATAGGGGGTGGTCGAAGTCCGAATTTATCTCCGCTCATTTCGAGCGATTTTCTCCCAATGCATCATTTTTTAATGTTTCTTGCCTCTCAATCTCCTTCGTTTGTAACACTTATGGGATGGGTAACAATAGGGGGTGGTCGAAGTCCGAATTTCTCTCCACTCATTTCGAGCAATTTTCTCCCACTGCATCATTTTCTGTGTTTCTTACCTCTCAATCTTCTTCGTTACTCATCAGTTTCGAACGGTTCTCGTATGCTTGTAACACTTATGGGATGGGTAACAATAGGGGGTGGTCGAACTCCGAATTTCTCTCCACTCATTTCGAGCAATTTTCTCCCAATGCATCATTTTCTCTGTTTCTTACCTCTCAATCTTCTTCGTTACTCATCAGTTTCGAACGGTTCCCGTCTGCTTGTAACACTTATGGGATTGGTAACAATAGGGGGTGGTCGAAGTCCGAATTTCTCTCCGCTCATTTCAAGCGATTTTCTCCCAATGCATTATTTTCACTGTTTCATGCCTCTCAATCTCCTTCGTTACTTATCTGTTCTGAACGGTTCTCGTTTCCATGTAACCCTTATGGGATGGGTAACAATAGGGGGGTGGTCGAACTCCGAATTTCTCTCCGCTCATTTCGAGCGATTTTCTCCCAATGCATCATTTTACAACCGTTTCGAACGATTCTTGTCTCCTTGTAACACTTATGGGATGGGTATCAATAGGGGGTGGTCAAAGTCCAAATATATCCCTTGCTCATTTCGTTGTAAGAATTATGGGATATAGGGGGTGGTTAAAGTCCGAATTTATCTCCGCTCATTTCGAGCGATTTTCTCCCAATGCATCATTTTTTAATGTTTCTTGCCTCTCAATCTCCTTCGTTTGTAACACTTATGGGATGGGTAACAATAGGGGGTGGTCGAAGTCCGAATTTCTCTCCACTCATTTCGAGCAATTTTCTCCCACTGCATCATTTTCTGTGTTTCTTACCTCTCAATCTTCTTCGTTACTCATCAGTTTCGAACGGTTCTCGTATGCTTGTAACACTTATGGGATGGGTAACAATAGGGGGTGGTCGAACTCCGAATTTCTCTCCACTCATTTCGAGCAATTTTCTCCCAATGCATCATTTTCTCTGTTTCTTACCTCTCAATCTTCTTCGTTACTCATCAGTTTCGAACGGTTCCCGTCTGCTTGTAACACTTATGGGATTGGTAACAATAGGGGGTGGTCGAAGTCCGAATTTCTCTCCGCTCATTTCAAGCGATTTTTCTCCCAATGCATTATTTTCACTGTTCATGCCTCTCAATCTCCTTCGTTACTTATCTGTTCTGAACGGTTCTCGTTTCCATGTAACCCTTATGGGATGGGTAACAATAGGGGGGTGGTCGAACTCCGAATTTCTCTCCGCTCATTTCGAGCGATTTTCTCCCAATGCATCATTTCATCACCGTTTCGAACGATTCTTGTCTCCTTGTAACACTTATGGGATGGGTATCAATAGGGGGTGGTCAAAGTCCAAATATATCCCTTGCTCATTTCGTTGTAAGAATTATGGGATATAGGGGGTGGTTAAAGTCCGAATTTATCTCCGCTCATTTCGAGCGATTTTCTCCCAATGCATCATTTTTTAATGTTTCTTGCCTCTCAATCTCCTTCGTTTGTAACACTTATGGGATGGGTAACAATAGGGGGTGGTCGAAGTCCGAATTTCTCTCCACTCATTTCGAGCAATTTTCTCCCACTGCATCATTTTCTGTGTTTCTTACCTCTCAATCTTCTTCGTTACTCATCAGTTTCGAACGGTTCTCGTATGCTTGTAACACTTATGGGATGGGTAACAATAGGGGGTGGTCGAACTCCGAATTTCTCTCTCCACTCATTTCGAGCAATTTTCTCCCAATGCATCATTTTCTCTGTTTCTTACCTCTCAATCTTCTTCGTTACTCATCAGTTTCGAACGGTTCCCGTCTGCTTGTAACACTTATGGGATTGGTAACAATAGGGGGTGGTCGAAGTCCGAATTTCTCTCCGCTCATTTCAAGCGATTTTCTCCCAATGCATTATTTTCACTGTTTCATGCCTCTCAATCTCCTTCGTTACTTATCTGTTCTGAACGGTTCTCGTTTCCATGTAACCCTTATGGGATGGGTAACAATAGGGGGGTGGTCGAACTCCGAATTTCTCTCCGCTCATTTCGAGCGATTTTCTCCCAATGCATCATTTTCACCGTTTCGAACGATTCTTGTCTCCTTGTAACACTTATGGGATGGGTATCAATAGGGGGTGGTCAAAGTCCAAATATATCCCTTGCTCATTTCGTTGTAAGAATTATGGGATATAGGGGGTGGTTAAAGTCCGAATTTATCTCCGCTCATTTCGAGCGATTTTCTCCCAATGCATCATTTTTTAATGTTTCTTGCCTCTCAATCTCCTTCGTTTGTAACACTTATGGGATGGGTAACAATAGGGGGTGGTCGAAGTCCGAATTTCTCTCCACTCATTTCGAGCAATTTTCTCCCACTGCATCATTTTCTGTGTTTCTTACCTCTCAATCTTCTTCGTTACTCATCAGTTTCGAACGGTTCTCGTATGCTTGTAACACTTATGGGATGGGTAACAATAGGGGGTGGTCGAAGTCCGAATTTCTCTCCACTCATTTCGAGCAATTTTCTCCCAATGCATCATTTTCTGTGTTTCTTACCTCTCAATCTTCTTCGTTACTCATCAGTTTCGAACGGTTCCCGTCTGCTTGTAACACTTATGGGATTGGTAACAATAGGGGGTGGTCGAAGTCCGAATTTCTCTCCGCTCATTTCAAGCGATTTTCTCCCAATGCATTATTTTCACTGTTTCATGCCTCTCAATCTCCTTCGTTACTTATCTGTTCTGAACGGTTCTCGTTCCATGTAACCCTTATGGGATGGGTAACAATAGGGGGGTGGTCGAACTCCGAATTTCTCTCCGCTCATTTCGAGCGATTCTTGTCTCCTTGTAACACTTATGGGATGGGTATCAATAGGGGGTGGTCAAAGTCCAAATATATCCCTTGCTCATTTCGAGCGATTTTCTCCCAATGCATCATTTTCACTGTTTCTTGCCTCTCAATCTCCTTCGTTACTCATCCGTTTCGAACGGTTCTCATGTCGTTGTAAGAATTATGGGATATAGGGGGTGGTTAAAGTCCGAATTTATCTCCGCTCATTTCGAGCGATTTTCTCCCAATGCATCATTTTTTAATGTTTCTTGCCTCTCAATCTCCTTCGTTTGTAACACTTATGGGATGGGTAACAATAGGGGGTGGTCGAAGTCCGAATTTCTCTCCACTCATTTCGAGCAATTTTCTCCCACTGCATCATTTTCTGTGTTTCTTACCTCTCAATCTTCTTCGTTACTCATCAGTTTCGAACGGTTCTCGTATGCTTGTAACACTTATGGGATGGGTAACAATAGGGGGTGGTCGAACTCCGAATTTCTCTCCACTCATTTCGAGCAATTTTCTCCCAATGCATCATTTTCTCTGTTTCTTACCTCTCAATCTCCTTCGTTACTCATCAGTTTCGAACGGTTTTCATCTCCTTGTAACACTTATGGGATGGGTAATAATAGGGGGTGGTCGAACTCCGAATTTCTCTCCACTCATTTCGAGCAATTTTCTCCCAATGCATCATTTTCTCTGTTTCTTACCTCTCTATCTTCTTCGTTACTCATCAGTTTCGAATGGTTCTCGTCTGCTTGTAACACTTATGGGATGGGTAACAATAGGGGGTGGTCGAAGTCCGAATTTCTCTCCGCTCATTTCAAGCGATTTTCTCCCAATGCATTATTTTCACTGTTTATTTCCTCTCAATCTCCTTCGTTACTCCCCTGTTCCGAACGGTTCTCGTCTCCTTGTAACAATTATGGGATGGGTAACAATAGGGGGTGGTCGCACTCCGAATTTCTCTCCACTCATTTCGAGCAATTTTCTCCCAATGCATCATTTTCTCTGTTCCTTAGCTCTCAATCTTCTTCGTTACTCATCAGTTTCGAACGGTTCTCGTCTGCTTGTAACACTTATGGGATGGGTAACAATAGGGGGTGGTCGAAGTCCGAATTTCTCTCCGCTCATTTCAAGCGATTTTCTCCCAATGCATTATTTTCACTATTTCATGCCTCTCCAATCTCCTTCGTTACTCATCCGTTCCGAACGGTTCTCGTCTCCTTGTAACACTTATGGGATGGGTAACAATAGGGGGGTGGTCGAACTCCGAATTTCTCTCCGCTCATTTCGAGCGATTTTCTCCCAATGCATCATTTTCACCGTTTCATGCCTCTCAATCTCCTTCGTTATTCATCCGTTTCGAACGATTCTTGTCTCCTTGTAACACTTATGGGATGGGTATCAATAGGGGGTGGTCAAAGTCCAAATATATCCCTTGCTCATTTCGAGCGATTTTCTCCCAATGCATCATTTTCACTGTTTCTTGCCTCTCAATCTCCTTCGTTACTCATCCGTTTCGAACGGTTCTCATGTCGTTGTAAGAATTATGGGATATAGGGGGTGGTTAAAGTCCGAATTTATCTCCGCTCATTTCGAGCGATTTTCTCCCAATGCATCATTTTTTAATGTTTCTTGCCTCTCAATCTCCTTCGTTTGTAACACTTATGGGATGGGTAACAATAGGGGGTGGTCGAAGTCCGAATTTCTCTCCACTCATTTCGAGCAATTTTCTCCCACTGCATCATTTTCTGTGTTTCTTACCTCTCAATCTTCTTCGTTACTCATCAGTTTCGAACGGTTCTCGTATGCTTGTAACACTTATGGGATGGGTAACAATAGGGGGTGGTCGAACTCCGAATTTCTCTCCACTCATTTCGAGCAATTTTTCTCCCAATGCATCATTTTCTCTGTTCTTACCTCTCAATCTTCTTCGTTACTCATCAGTTTCGAACGGTTCCCGTCTGCTTGTAACACTTATGGGATTGGTAACAATAGGGGGTGGTCGAAGTCCGAATTTCTCTCCGCTCATTTCAAGCGATTTTCTCCCAATGCATTATTTTCACTGTTTCATGCCTCTCAATCTCCTTCGTTACTTATCTGTTCTGAACGGTTCTCGTTTCCATGTAACCCTTATGGATGGGTAACAATAGGGGGGTGGTCGAACTCCGAATTTCTCTCCGCTCATTTCGAGCGATTTTCTCCCAATGCATCATTTTCACCGTTTCGAACGATTCTTGTCTCCTTGTAACACTTATGGGATGGTATCAATAGGGGGTGGTCAAAGTCCAAATATATCCCTTGCTCATTTCGTTGTAAGAATTATGGGATATAGGGGGTGGTTAAAGTCCGAATTTATCTCCGCTCATTTCGAGCGATTTTCTCCCAATGCATCATTTTTTAATGTTTCTTGCCTCTCAATCTCCTTCGTTTGTAACACTTATGGGATGGGTAACAATAGGGGGTGGTCGAAGTCCGAATTTCTCTCCACTCATTTCGAGCAATTTTCTCCCACTGCATCATTTTCTGTGTTTCTTACCTCTCAATCTTCTTCGTTACTCATCAGTTTCGAACGGTTCTCGTATGCTTGTAACACTTATGGGATGGGTAACAATAGGGGGTGGTCGAAGTCCGAATTTCTCTCCACTCATTTCGAGCAATTTTCTCCCAATGCATCATTTTCTGTGTTTCTTACCTCTCAATCTTCTTCGTTACTCATCAGTTTCGAACGGTTCCCGTCTGCTTGTAACACTTATGGGATTGGTAACAATAGGGGGTGGTCGAAGTCCGAATTTCTCTCCGCTCATTTCAAGCGATTTTCTCCCAATGCATTATTTTCACTGTTTCATGCCTCTCAATCTCCTTCGTTACTTATCTGTTCTGAACGGTTCTCGTTTCCATGTAACCCTTATGGGATGGGTAACAATAGGGGGGTGGTCGAACTCCGAATTTCTCTCCGCTCATTTCGAGCGATTTTCTCCCAATGCATCATTTTCACCGTTTCATGCCTCTCAATCTCCTTCGTTACTCATCCGTTTCGAACGATTCTTGTCTCCTTGTAACACTTATGGGATGGGTATCAATAGGGGGTGGTCAAAGTCCAAATATATCCCTTGCTCATTTCGAGCGATTTTCTCCCAATGCATCATTTTCACTGTTTCTTGCCTCTCAATCTCCTTCGTTACTCATCCGTTTCGAACGGTTCTCATGTCGTTGTAAGAATTATGGGATATAGGGGGTGGTTAAAGTCCGAATTTATCTCCGCTCATTTCGAGCGATTTTCTCCCAATGCATCATTTTTTAATGTTTCTTGCCTCTCAATCTCCTTCGTTTGTAACACTTATGGGATGGGTAACAATAGGGGGTGGTCGAAGTCCGAATTTCTCTCCACTCATTTCGAGCAATTTTCTCCCACTGCATCATTTTCTGTGTTTCTTACCTCTCAATCTTCTTCGTTACTCATCAGTTTCGAACGGTTCTCGTATGCTTGTAACACTTATGGGATGGGTAACAATAGGGGGTGGTCGAACTCCGAATTTCTCTCCACTCATTTCGAGCAATTTTCTCCCAATGCATCATTTTCTCTGTTTCTTACCTCTCAATCTTCTTCGTTACTCATCAGTTTCGAACGGTTCCCGTCTGCTTGTAACACTTATGGGATTGGTAACAATAGGGGGTGGTCGAAGTCTGAATTTCTCTCCGCTCATTTCAAGCGATTTTCTCCCAATGCATTATTTTCACTGTTTCATGCCTCTCAATCTCCTTCGTTACTTATCTGTTCTGAACGGTTCTCGTTTCCATGTAACCCTTATGGGATGGGTAACAATAGGGGGGTGGTCGAACTCCGAATTTCTCTCCGCTCATTTCGAGCGATTTTCTCCCAATGCATCATTTTCACCGTTTCATGCCTCTCAATCTCCTTCGTTACTCATCCGTTTCGAACGATTCTTGTCTCCTTGTAACACTTATGGGATGGGTATCAATAGGGGGTGGTCAAAGTCCAAATATATCCCTTGCTCATTTCGAGCGATTTTCTCCCAATGCATCATTTTCACTGTTTCTTGCCTCTCAATCTCCTTCGTTACTCATCCGTTTCGAACGGTTCTCATGTCGTTGTAAGAATTATGGGATATAGGGGGTGGTTAAAGTCCGAATTTATCTCCGCTCATTTCGAGCGATTTTCTCCCAATGCATCATTTTTTAATGTTTCTTGCCTCTCAATCTCCTTCGTTTGTAACACTTATGGGATGGGTAACAATAGGGGGTGGTCGAAGTCCGAATTTCTCTCCACTCATTTCGAGCAATTTTCTCCCACTGCATCATTTTCTGTGTTTCTTACCTCTCAATCTTCTTCGTTACTCATCAGTTTCGAACGGTTCTCGTATGCTTGTAACACTTATGGGATGGGTAACAATAGGGGGTGGTCGAAGTCCGAATTTCTCTCCACTCATTTCGAGCAATTTTCTCCCAATGCATCATTTTCTCTGTTTCTTACCTCTCAATCTTCTTCGTTACTCATCAGTTTCGAACGGTTCCCGTCTGCTTGTAACACTTATGGGATTGGTAACAATAGGGGGTGGTCGAAGTCCGAATTTCTCTCCGCTCATTTCAAGCGATTTTCTCCCAATGCATTATTTTCACTGTTTCATGCCTCTCAATCTCCTTCGTTACTTATCTGTTCTGAACGGTTCTCGTTTCCATGTAACCCTTATGGGATGGGTAACAATAGGGGGGTGGTCGAACTCCGAATTTCTCTCCGCTCATTTCGAGCGATTTTCTCCCAATGCATCATTTTCACCGTTTCATGCCTCTCAATCTCCTTCGTTACTCATCCGTTTCGAACGATTCTTGTCTCCTTGTAACACTTATGGGATGGGTATCAATAGGGGGTGGTCAAAGTCCAAATATATCCCTTGCTCATTTCGAGCGATTTTCTCCCAATGCATCATTTTCACTGTTTCTTGCCTCTCAATCTCCTTCGTTACTCATCCGTTTCGAACGGTTCTCATGTCGTTGTAAGAATTATGGGATATAGGGGGTGGTTAAAGTCCGAATTTATCTCCGCTCATTTCGAGCGATTTTCTCCCAATGCATCATTTTTTAATGTTTCTTGCCTCTCAATCTCCTTCGTTTGTAACACTTATGGGATGGGTAACAATAGGGGGTGGTCGAAGTCCGAATTTCTCTCCACTCATTTCGAGCAATTTTCTCCCACTGCATCATTTTCTGTGTTTCTTACCTCTCAATCTTCTTCGTTACTCATCAGTTTCGAACGGTTCTCGTATGCTTGTAACACTTATGGGATGGGTAACAATAGGGGGTGGTCGAACTCCGAATTTCTCTCCACTCATTTCGAGCAATTTTCTCCCAATGCATCATTTTCTCTGTTTCTTACCTCTCAATCTTCTTCGTTACTCATCAGTTTCGAACGGTTCCCGTCTGCTTGTAACACTTATGGGATTGGTAACAATAGGGGGTGGTCGAAGTCCGAATT
>LSBG02000273.1:0-24997 GCA_001642375.2 Mentha longifolia
AAAGGGCGGAGAAACAATTTTTCCTCATTCCGAAGTAAGTAATGATAATTTGTTTCTTCTGTAGTTTAAAATCTTTTTATAAGCTCTTAGTGTTGACCTTGGCTCCAGTTTCTTCTTCTTTCTTTCTCTCTAAATTCTAGTGTGAATGCAGTTTAAAGATAAACAGCCGAAGAGCGATGACGTGTCTGAATGCGCCAGACAAGGTTATGCAGGTAAACCTACAGTTTCTTACTACGTCGTTCGATAAACTATTCCATAAACATACGTGCTGGTGAATGTAACCATGCCACTCAAGAACTTGCTGGTGAAATGAAAAAACCGAACGTTTTGCATCATCATCTGATAATCTAATAAAACTTTGATATTTTTTCTTTCTTTCACTCTTTTACTTCAGCAGTCATAGTTCTTAGCATGCCATTTTCGCTTTTCAGGTAGGAATTTTTAACTTTCGATGATAGTTTCAATAGATAAAAATAATATAGGCTACTCAACCACGACGTACTTTGATGGATCGAGTAATTTGGCTTTTGGAGCTTGTTGGTTTTGTGTAATCCTTCAAATACTCAAATCTTATATATTGACAGATTAGATTAGATTGATAATGCATATGGTTGAGTATTTGAAGGGTTAGACGATCAAACGATCTCAAAGTTCGTCTAATCTATCGAATTATGTGGTGGATTAGTCTAAACACCCCCTAAGAAACGTGTGTGTAGACCGTAAATGTGAAAGACACGATTCAGATCAGTTTAACTCGATTCCCCGTTTCCTCCTTTGGACAGTGAAACCTAGGAAAGGCGACGCGCTATTGTTCTTCAGTCTTCACCCGGATGCCACCACCGACGACAAGAGCCTGCACGGGAGCTGCCCTGTCATCGAGGGCGAGAAATGGTCTGCGACAAAGTGGATTCACGTCCGGAACTTCGACGCCGCGCCTGTCAGGTCAGCACGCAGCAGCGACTGCGTGGACGAGGATCCGAACTGCCCTGCGTGGGCCCTGAGAGGGGAATGTGAGAAGAATCCTCTTTACATGGTTGGCTCAGAGGATGCTGCTGGTTATTGTAGGAAGAGTTGCAAGGTTTGCTCCTCTTAATAATTATATTTTCTTGGAATAATTTTTGGAGTAATATATTGAAAGAGATTTACAGTTTGTATACAAGAGAAAGAAGCTAATTTTAGCTGGATATTTAGATGAAGCAATGCAATCAATTACTTTGAAACTTTTTTATTTTGTTATGTGATTTTTATATGATTATAGAACTATGTTCGATACTAATTTTCACCTTTGAAATTAACACACTAGGTTTCATCAAATATAACATCTCAATTAAATAACATTTTGGCAAATCAATATAACAATTGAAGATTTCCCTAAAAAAAAGTACATAAAATTAAAGATTGCCATCAAAAGTCAACTAAATTATGGCTCTTCAACATTAGCTTTCTTCCCCCCTACAAATTCACACAAGCCTCTCTCTCTCTCTCTCTCTGAGAGGCAAATGCAGGTAGAAAGTGTCATATTCTTACATAAGAACATACGAACATCGATTCGTGTTAATCTACACCTATTATACGAAACATTAATCGCCTACCAATTTGAAAAATGGAACTCGGTGCATCGTCTAACTTGTCTCTGATTTACTTTTCTTTTGTGCCCACTGCGGTCCATATATAGCTAAATGCGTCCTCCCAAACCTCCGATCAGCTATCTGCACACATTAAACGAACAAAAGAAACTCGCTTTCTTATTGCACACAACGTAGAATTTTTAAGAATGTTGTTACATAATAAAATTGATTGTGGATGCATAGATTCCATAACTTCAATAGTAAGACATGAATGTTATAATAGATGGCTAATTGGTCGTCGTTGTAACCTTTACTGAGCACCCACACGAATCAAGCATTTCAGTTCTTAAAGGATACTCAACAACCTGGAGAAACGAGAACGAAAAGATTACGATTTAGGAGATAGAAATGAAATCGAGGTAACGGGCAACTCTTACTATGAATGTGTTCTCCCCGACAACTGATGAATTGGAAATCTGGTTCATCAGAACTGCGTAATCCACAAGCATGTACGGAGGGGTAACGCTTATATAATCGAATGCTGCATCTTTCCCTACAACAATCAGAAGAACATATGTCGAAAAATACAGAAAGAATCCATATACAAAATTAAGATTCATTCCATATAGTAGTAATTAAGTCGAAGAATCCATGCAATCTAAAAGCAAGAAACCGATGAAAGAATGCAGTTTACCTAGGTATCTTTCTGCGTTTTCCAAGAAGGTTTCGACACGAGCAGTGTGTATAACCGAGGCCTCAAGAAATCCAGTCGATTCCAAGTTAGGCTGTAGCACATCTGTGACAACCCAAGGATCCATCTCCACAAAATGAGCCTAAAAATCATGAATCAAACCACCAACTATTCAAGAAAATCACAAAGTAACCGAGAAATGATTAGTAGTAACGAACCTGAGAGCATCCTCTGCTTATGGCTTCAATACCAACCGATCCAGTGCCACTGTACAAGTCTAGCCAGCGTCCGGGCTTCAGAGACTGAGGCGAGCCGCCAGCTGCCTTTCTTATAAAAGTTCGAACGCGTTAGTCTTTGATCAATGATTAGTAAAGAATTCAAGAATCACTCAAATAGGTCAAATAGAAATAGATATTCCAAGACAAGCACACCTGTAAAATCGAAAAAGCTGCTCCTTTTACGACTTCCATCATAGGCCGCACGTCCATACTTTTTGGTGAGAGCAGCTTTTTCCTCCGAGCTGTTCCCCCGAGCACCTAAACAGCCATTGACATCGATATGAAATTATTTTCCTTAAGTAAATCAAACAAAAACTCCAACCTTGCAGTTGAAGTAGGATTCTTCGAATTTCCATAGGAATGACACATAAACCAGATTAATACAGAATCTTAAGCAGTTAGACTTGTAAAAATCGACTGTGTACCAGCTCTAGACATCGAAACAGTGATGCTGAGTTTGTAGAACTAGAATATAAGTCGAATTCTATCCTACTTGAATGAATCTAGTTATAACTCAAAACTCCAAGTTTCCAATATAACCATTCCTAGGCAACTTTTCTCTATAATTGAAGTGATAATACAAGGAGATTGAACTGGAAAAGAATATGAAACCTGAAGCAATTTGTGTGTTTCTCGCGGTGGCTTCGGCTCCTGTACTGGTGCATTGTTTCTCTTTTCTGAATCTCCTTGCCCTCTTCTCTTCTTTATCTGTAAGAAAAACAAGTAACACAATTCAGAACTCAACTCCTCATTCAAGACTATCCTACTTATCACACACACACACACAAAGAAACACAACTCATCCACACTAATTCCACTTATCACACACACACACACACACACAGAGAACTAAGGAATAAAAACCATCCATAACAATTCTACTTATCTTCCCTCTCTCTCTCACAGACACACACACACCAAAAAAAAAACAACTCACATACTAGTTCCACTTATCACACACACGCACAACTAAGAAAATTCTACTTATCTTCCCTCTCAAACACACACACATACACAAAGAAACACAATTTAACCACACTAATTCGACTTATCACACACACACACACACATACACACACCAAAGAAACACAATACATCCACACTAATTCCAGTTATCACGCACAATCACACCCCAAAGAAACACAATTCGTTCACACTAATCCCACTTATCACACACACACACACACACACACACACAAAACAAGGAAACACAACTCACACATCACACACACACACATAACTAAGGACCATCCATGAAAATTCTACTTATTTTCCCTCTCAAACACACACTGTCATACACACACACACAAAACAAAGAAACACACCTCACACTAGTTCCAATTATCACACACAAACACAACAAAGGTCCATCCATGAAAATATACTTATCTTCCCTTTCAAACACGCAGCACACACAAAACTAAGAAATACAATCCCACCACCCAAACCAATTCTCCTCATAAAAAACATAGACGCACGAGCAAAGTGAAAATCAAGAGAAATAGTGACCTTCTGAGATGGTTTTGGTAAGTAATCATCGGGATTTAGACCGTACCGCTCAAGAAACTCCCTTTTCTGGTCATTGCCAACAATTTCGCTCCTGGGTTCTGACATTTAACCAAATGGGACTTTAAAAGCTGCTTCCTTCTTTTACTTCACCATACGGAAATCATAATCTACGCATAAAGAATCGAATATTGCAGGAATTTGCAGCGACTTACTGTTAGAAAAAGTGATAATAAACCGACGGTGGTGGTAGCTGCGTTTGGGCATCGACGGCGTGATGACGGAATACTGATTAGGAGGGAGAAATTCAGTTCTTGTGATGTTTAACGTTGTCGGAAGAATCGCCATTTTTTTTTTTCTTTTCTTCAGCTGCTCGCTTCGCTGCTGAGGAAGTGATGATAGCAGATTTTTCAAGTTCAATTAAATAAATTTATAAATAAATTGGGCTTTCATTTGGGCATTTGGGCTTTAGTTAGGGCCATTTGGATTTTGGGCTACGCTATGTTCATTAATCATAACAAGTTGGAATATATATATATATATATATATATATATATATATATATATATATAATTAAATTGGAAAGTTGGGATTTTTTTTTTTATTCATAATCTTAATCACTGTTCTAAAAATCTCGACCTAGGCCCATCTAGTCACCGCATGGACGCTAGACGGCAGCTCGTCGTCCCGATTAACGTTTAATCAGCCTAGGCTCTAATCTACACCCTATCAGCCCGATTAAAGCTTAATATCATCATGTCTTGTTCTCTCTTCTTTTTATCATAAACTAGGAAATAAATTATGAGTAATATATATTTATATAGTTTATATTATAGGACATAATGTAAACATAGTAAAAGAAATATTCATTATAACTCTAATTTGTTTAGTATGCTTAGACTCCCGCCTAGACGCTAATCCACACCCTACCGTCTTACTAGCGCCTGGAGATTTTTAGAACATTGATCTTAATCAAGAAGAGTTGAGAATGTCTCTTAAGTTGGATTCAATGTAGTATTGGAAATAAAAATTCTTTGATCTCGTTTAGTAAATTTTGTTCATATTATTAATGTTAATGAATGAAGAATTTGATTGACAAGCTCGCTAATAGTATGAAATGCTAATTTTGCATCTAACAAATTATTACTACTATATACTCCATGTATTTTAATTAGTGAAGAGTGTATTAACTATGTAATTAAATGCAACTGGTAACATAAATATTTTGGAACTAACACGAGTATATCTCGTGCTTGGGTAAACATCACTATCTTGCCACCAATATGCAAATAAATATTGGCCAATCCTTTTGTTATGTTGGCCTCACGTTTTTAAGTTAAGTGCAAATCACGTCTCTATATTAGCTGGTTTTATTTTTGGAACAGACTAAATTCAACTTTAATCCTACCTTTTTTTGACAATATTCCATCCATGCATTGTATTTTATATGATGAATTTTTGTATGAAGGATGTCAAATTAAATTTATATTCTTTATGAGGTTTTTACAAATATCTATATCGTACATCGCCTTATTCTGACTTGGGGACGAAAAATCAATTCTTGTTTGATTATATTTTCGACACGATTCATAGCTTTATTTTTACATTGATTTTGTTGGAAATACGTACAGCTTACATACAACTAGTAAGTTGGGTGTGCGAATCATCTTAGGTGCATTTATGCGAATTTATTTATTAAAAATAAATAAAAATTTACCTTATCATGCATTTATTCTTTCTTGTATGGTTGATTAGTTAAATTATGTTGGGTTAAATTTTAAATTCTCACATTTAATGTGAAAGAGTTATGTAATAGTGGATGGGTGAATGATTGAAATCATGGTAAAATTTATGGAATAAATGTGTGACATTAAATTAATGATACATGCGGACAACATTCAAAGTTTCTAACTCGATAGCTACGGAGTATTTGTGTGTTGGAGTTGATGACCAAATAAATACAAGTAGAATAATGACAAACAAGAGATGCTTGAGAAATACATTTTCTTATTTTATTAGGTTAAATAAAAAAAAAATCATTTAATAAATAAAAAATTCAGCTAAAAAGTTCAACATAATCATCCTGCCTTCTTGATTCTTGACAAATAATAGTTCAAACATCTTTGTCAAAGACGATAATCTCACCCAACAAATAATAATTTATTTGCATAAACCTACTCCATATTTTAAAATCACCAAAAAAAAAAAAAAAAAAAAAAAAAAACAGATGGACAGCTCATACTCAAGTAAACAACAACACGAGCAATGCTTATACATTCATTTTTTTATATATATATATTCAAAAAATGTAAGAGTCAAATGAAAATTCAAACATATAAAATATCTAACCACCCTAAACATAATGGAATAAAATAACGTTACTTTATGACTAACCATAGTCGACATCCCCACGAAAATGAACAATAAATGGGTCTATTTTGTAAGTCATTTTTTTTTTTAATTTTAGGCGCGTTATAAAATAAAATTAAGTTATCCTATGTTAAATAATTAGTTTTATAATAGCAAGTCAAAATTATACTATTATTATTACATGCTTAAATCTTATACGTATGTTCGGATAACATTTTTTTTATATAACCTTTTCTTTGTTGTTCGAGCTCAAATTAATTTTTCTCTTGTATACACAATTATCTATCATCAACAAATTATAAATATAATATTTATATTTATCGAATGTGATTTCGAAAATAGGATAAATTACTTGCAATGAAAAATATCACAAATTCTAATGTGCTCAGAACATGCTTATTATCACATTCGTAAAAGCTTTAGAATTTTTTCACTAATGAAAATTTAATTATACGTAGTGTATATATGGACACACTATGTGAACCATTTGCATATGTAATAGAAACAATGATAGTTGTATCAACAAAAAAAAGAAAGAAACAATAATAGTAATAAATTATTAATGAATTAATAAAATCATCACGATAACTCGTTGTAAATGAAAACTACATCATAAATTTTAAGATAAGAACAAAGCCTTTCCGTTTTTTTGTCTCTTTAAAGTATTTTGTTTCTTTGAACATTATTAATCATAAAAAAAAAAAATCCCCATACGCCAATATAGATTTATGTATTTTTTTAAAAATATAAATATAATTTTTTAAAACATATAAATATAAATTATTTATATTTTTCAAGAGGTCAAAGTTCGAGTCAGTAAGTCACTTCAAGAGAGGAAATGAGAAACCATTATTAATTCTTCTTTTTTTTAAAAAGAAAAAAATAAAACATAGATTTATATTTTCTCACAATAAAAAATAAATCTATATTTTATTAAGTTAATGTTGTGAGAAAATATAAATCTATGTTTTATTTTTTTTAGTACAATAAATATTTAGTACAATGAACCCGAGCAAAAAATAAAATAAAAAATACAATAAATATTTTTACCTCGTTTTAAATTTTAACTTCATAAAAAATAAAAAAATAATAATAATAAAAAATTAAAAAAAAATAAAATTAGACGCGTCCGAATCCGACCAGAAATCAAGAAAACTGCATACATAAACTACTTTACAAGTCAACAGCAGCAGCTCCTTCGTTTTCTTTGACTAATCTCTTCTCCTCTTCCTCCAAATTTCTTTTTCCTTCTACCTTTTCTTACTATTTCTTTATTTTTTTCCCCCTTGTAATAATTCGACAAGGTTAAGCCACGGCACCTTTACGTTTGGTAATTAATTATTTTTCAGCTATGAACAGTAGCTGAATTACAGCCGAATACCCTATAAACACCAAAAGAATCCAATTTTGAGCTTTCAAGATTAATTTTATTCTTTAAATTTCTGCGATCCGTGATGGGAGTTTGTGGGTCGAAGCCAAAAGGGTGTGTGGGGATTAAGGGGAAGTTGAATTTGCAGAAAAAGCGGAAGAAGCAACGAAGAATCAAGAAGGCCCATTCTGCAAATAATCGAACTCGCATCGAACCTTCCAATTCCAATAAAAGGGATGTTTCTTTCACCAATCCTGCATTTCAAGGTTCTTACTTTTCTTTTCTTTCTTTTTTTTATATATATATTTTCTTGGCTGATTTGTTGTAGAAATCGCGATTTTGAATTTGATGAATATTTCTTTTTTTAGCTGGGAAATAATTGCTTTTGAGATTTAGCTTGTTAGGAATGTTAATGCATACGGTTAGCTTCAAGATTTTATTTCGACAGTTGAGTTTTTTGTGGGGTTGATTCTTGAAAAGAAAAAGGGCTTATTATATAGATTGTAATGTATTCTTTTTTATATAAAGAATAGTTTGATTTTTCATACTTGGTCTAATTTTTGCGAATTTAATGTCTTTTAAATAGGAAGCAGTGAGGCATGGTTCGATCCTGATGGATTGATTGATTCTGATGGAGAAGATGAATTCTATAGTGTTCAAGATGGTAATTAGTACTTGAAACATTTTATTATTGTTATTTAATCTAAAATATATGTCAATGCAGTTATATATTTTCTGATGTGTTCATTAAATTGTATGATTTGAAATGATTGCAGATGTTTCTCAAACTGGATCACTATCTAATGTTGTTACTCCGAGGTTTTCGAACCAAGTCGATGATCCTCAAAATGTGGCGAAGAATCAAGTTCAGTCGGAGGAGGAGAGTGGTAGGAGGGACAACTCAGGGTCGATGCATAGCTGTGCGTTCATATCGAATGCATTCCTCCCGTGTCTTGCTTGTGACGAGTCTTTAGATGGGAGGAAGAAGGCGGACGAGTCTTTGGAGGGGAAGAAGAGATTGCAGAGTGTAGGAGGCTCGAGCACGAAGAAGAAGATGTCTTTCACTCAGTCTTTTAAATGGAGAGACGGGCATGAAAATGCGGTTTTAAGTAAGCGCCTTACGTTTTTTTTCTTGATGCATTATTGTTAGAACTCGAGCGTGGCTGTAGAAAACTGGTTTTGGGAAGTATTTGTTGATTTTTTCGTTGATCTATGACTTAATGGATGAGTTCACTCTCTATATCAGCATTGGGAAAGCCGGTTATACAAAGGCCAATAGCTGGTTCTCAGATTATGTGTTCTCCGTTAGAGAAGAGCATATCAGAGTCTTGGTCGAGGATCGAGCCGAATACCTTTAGAGTTCGTGGACGAAACTATGCTAGGTGAGAGCATGTTTTTGTTTACTTTCTACTTATTATAGTTCTTAAATCTGTGGTGGAAATCGACTAAATAGACGATCAAAATCACCAAATTATTTTTGTGTTTTGCAGGGACAAAAAGAAAGTACCGGCTCCAGATTATGCTGCATACATTCCTTTTGGAGTGGATGTGTTTTTATCTCCTCGAAAAATTGATCATGTTGCTCGATTTGTAGAACTCCCATCTGTCGAATCACATGGAGAAGTCCCGTCCCTTCTCGTCGTGAACCTTCAGGTATATATCTATTGTTTCTCACTGTAAGTTTAAACTACTATATATTAGTCTTGATAGATTGAATTTGAGATATTTTGTGGTTTTACTCAACTTTTTATGTTCTATTACTCGTATCAGATTCCACTTTACCCTGCAACACTTTTCCAAAACGAATACGATGGGGCAGGGATGAATTTCGTTATCTACTGTAAGCTTTCCGAGAACTATTCAGAAGATCTTCCGCTTCATTTTCGAGAAAATATCAAGGTAAGGAGGAAGCAACATTAATTTCTTCGAAGAAACTTGTTTTTATGGAAGCACGAGGCTGAATTTGCTTTTTTGAACAGAGAATAATTGCCAACGAGACTGAGAAGGTCAAAGGTTTCGCCATAGACACAAACGCACCATTTAGGGAAAGACTAAAAATCTTAGGACGAGTTATGAATGTCGATGATCTTCAGTTAAGTGCAGCGGAGAGGAAACTTATGCATGCTTACAATGAGAAGCCAGTTCTTTCCCGTCCTCAACATGAGTTTTACTTGGTAAGCTCTATTTATCGACATCTCTGCGTTGTTTCATCCTGTTATTGATAGGGCCTCGTTTACTTCTAGGTTTCAATGTAGGTTTATAAAATCATGGATTTGTCTTCTAGATAGAGCACATTGCATTTACCGTGAAACATATTATCGGGAGGTTTCATAAAATCGACCTTATCATAATTTTCGAGTTGCCACTTTTTGAGGATAGCTTGGTGAATTTGTGATGAGCACTGAAAATAATCAAGTGGTTTTACAAAAAATTAATCTTTTGAATATTCCACGATTATCCATCCATTGAAAGACATGCTTGATCAAGTGAAGATTATTTGAAGTTCAAATTACTTGAGGGCTTTGATCTGAGTTACTATATGTTGTGTTCATGTTTTTCTTTTTACCAAGAGCATAAATCAAGTGCAATCGTTGTAGGGTGAAAACTACTTTGAGATCGACTTGGATATCCACAGATTCGGCTACATTGCACGCAAAGGATTCGAAACATTTCAAGACAGAATCAAGAACTGCGTCTTCGACTTTGGTCTGACAATTCAGGTAAGACACCACAATCCAACCTAATCAGAGACTTAAACTTCATAAAAAAAACGCGTAGTTTTTCAACTCTACGTGAACACGATGCAGGGAAATAAACCAGAAGATTTACCAGAGTGCATGCTATGCTGTTTACGGCTGAAGGAAATCAACTATGCTAACTACTGCCAACTCAGCTTCTAACGAGGTAACACGTGCCTCGATACTTAAACTATAAAGGCCCAGAAAATCCATTCTTGGACAAGTTTTCTTGAATTAGCCATGGCTGAGTTTCAAGATAATTGGCAGCTACTGATATCTGAGTAAGTGTACAGACAAATTGTAATGGAACTGCAATTTTTTTTGTGAAATTGTATAAAGAATTAAAACCCTCCTGATTCTAGGTTTGGGTATTTATTTCCTATAATTCTTGTATTCTCATTCATTTTCCAAGGTTGAGCTTTTGCTCTCATTTTCTTGTTTTAGAATTCCCATAAATAATAAAGAAAGGGACCAGTTTGGGTCCTATTTTTTTAATTATTTTTTTTTCATAGTTTTGTCTCTTTTTATTTCATGATTGTACTTTACATGCATAAATATGGATTTTTTTTTTAAGAATGCATAAATATGATGAATTGATAATGAAATTAGAAATGGGATATTATTTATCAAAAGATGAAGATTGAAGTAACAACTCTTATTTACAACAGTATTTACATTCTACCTACAATTCTGCAGACATAATGATAATAACAACTAGACATGTTAGGAACAATCCATTTTTACAACAAAATTCACAAACAAAATTGCCTAATATCTTCATCTCACTCAGTCTACAAAATATGTCCAAACCAACAATAAATTGCCAATTAAAAAAATATATATATATATTAAAAGAAAGGGTAAAGAAAAAGAAATAGGCATTATGCATCTATCAAGAGAAGACGGCCTAATAAAAATTTAGAAACTAACTCCATGGAAAAAATAATTGATACGAATTCCTTATTCTCTCCCCATGTCAAATGGAGACTTTCAAGCTCTATGTAAATACAATTTGAGTACCACAACTACAAGTAAATTTTTTTCTTGTTATCAGCCAAGTTCATAAATCACATTATGGGGGTGTTTGCCTAAGCAGTATAAGCTGTTTAAGAGCTTTAGGCTGTGTTTGATGGGGCAGATAAGGGCAAATTAGTTAAATAATCATGCCTTATACGTGTGTTTGGGACAAAGTTACTTAATCTTGAAAGCCCGAGTTTTATGGTAGGCCCATTGTTATATTATTGTTTCGTTGCTATTATCTAACTCGGCTCCCCCCCTAAGTTTATTTATCTTCGTTTGAACAGTTACCAAATTAGAATCTAATTTTACGAAGATGCCCTTCAAAGAATTGACCACATACTTGCTTCTGCTTTGTTCATTTTCTGCTCCATCATTTTTAAAACCCAATTTAAACTCTATCTTACAATCTAAGCACAAGATTCGTCCAATATATGTGAAAAAGGTAAATTGAGGAATGTTTTTGGGTTTATTTATAATGGGTTTATTTATAAGAATGGTAGTATTTGATAATAATATGTAAATAAATACTCCATCCGTCCCATTCTTTTCGGCACGGGATTTTAGAAGAGTATGTTTTGTTAGAGGAAGAAAGGGTCCACTAAGGTTTAATCCCTTCTGATTGGTTTCTTTCCTTTTCTGGAAACAGAACTATTGATGTGGGACGACCCGATTAAAAAAATATAACAGTTTAAATGGAACGGAAGGAGTAATCAAATTAGATTACACTATATATATACATAAATAAAGGATTACAGAATATGAAAAAGAAAATAGTTTAGAAAATATAGGGATGTGTCATAGGTAGGGATGTCAATCAGGCCAACCCGAGCGGGTTCGGGTCAACCCTGTCGGGTTTCGGGTTATTCAGTTCGGGTTGAATCGGGTTGAGTTTTTTTCGGGCTAGAAATTTTCAACCCTAACCCTAAACTTCGGGGCTCGGGCTAGCCCGTCGGGTCAAGAAGTTGACGATTTTTTTTATAACACTAATTTTATAAAAATAAATAAATCATGTTATGCCATCGAAGTTACTTTATTTCGTATTATGTTACTCCAACTTGCATAATATAATAAGTAGCTCAATGAGATGTGAAGATATTTTTCTTTTAATGATTATATTAATTATTTTTTATTATGTGGTGAAATACAAAATAGAGAAAATATTATGATGAATACAACTTATAATAGAAAATTGTAATATTTTTCACAAATATTTGAATCAAGACATAAATTTTAATATTTGAAACAAAGTAATAAAAATTAATTAACACTTAATTAATGAAAACTTTCGGGTTATCGGGCCAACCCGCCAAGTTTCCGGGCTAGCCCTATCGGGTTTCGGGCTGTTCGGTTCGGGTCATTCGGGTTGAAATTTTTTTCGGGTTAGAAATATTCAACCCTAACCCGGTTTTGGCTCGGGTTACTCGGGCCAACCCGCGGGTTTCGGGCTAAATTGACATCCCTAGTCATAGGGTATATTTTTGTCTATAATATAAAATGTAAGGTTATTTTCGTAAACTTTTAATTTAATCTTAAGTTTTATTTATGTACCAAACACTTATTTAACTTATCTTACCTTTTTATATTATCTATCAAACACTAATATAGATAATTTATCTTACTTCTTATTCATACTAATAGTCTCATGTTTACTAATCTTACAAATTTCTTAACTTCTAACCAAACACATTAAGCTATAAAAATGTACTCCAAAAATTTTATATAAAATGACACTTTTTTTTTTGCCTTTTCTAGCACGCTTTTCCACGCTGCTCGTTGATAGGTTTTAAGATGGATTTTTGAAGAATTCTTTCTTTTACGGGATACTACGACAGTCGGAGTATCCCGTAAAAGAAAGAATTTTTCAAAAATCCATCTTAAAACCCATCATCAAGAAGCGTGGAGAAGCGTGCCAAAAAAGTCACTATTAAAATGTATCATTTTAAGTGAAATGGAGAGAGTATTTGACAAAATAAGCTCTTTAAGTACTTATAAGTTCCAAAAATAAGCTATAAGAACTCATAAGCTACCAAAAAACCGTATGTACTACTACCCTCACTTGCTCTTGTTATTAATATCATATACGGAGTATGCCATTTCATTTACAGAAAATGTGATATTAAAAAAGTATAAAACTAAAAAATATACACCTAGAACTTGAATTAAAATATAAAAAAATTGAATATGCCGTCGACCACCTCCTTCTCTCTCTCCCGTCGTCGTCGACCACCATCAGCCGCCGCCGCCACCTGCTGCCACTAGCCGCCACGACGACCACTACTTTCAACGAGCAGTACCAACAATCGACATCAATACAAGTTTAAAATTATTAAGAAATTCAAATTGACAATCTACGATTCGTTCCAAAAGTTCAAAATTAATAAATCTGTATAAGGGTGTTTATGCTCTGACGGCCGCCGCGGGACTAAGACAGTTGAATAGAGGCGGCTAAGAAGAGGAAGGAGATTGCGACGGCGCCGACAGGGCGACGACGGCGGATAACCGACAAATTTCGTAAAGAAATGATAACTGGGAAGTGTTGATCGTCGGTTGAAGGAGGGGGGTAGTTCATTGCTGGAATTTGAGATCATCTGGATCTGAGAACAAGATGAAGAAACTGGGAGATGAGAGAGAAAGAAAGCGGAGGAGAGAGAGAGAGAGAGAGGGGAGCCGGGATTCTACACCTCCCTTCAATGATGTCGTCTATTCATATAGTGCCACGTGGGTATTTTGACTTTTGACCAAAAGGTCATTTTAGTCCAATGCATTTATACTATGGTTATGCGTATATGGTTTTGTATTTGTATTTGTAATTAGTGATATATACTTATTTTTTCTTTTTCTTGAATTCCGACAAGAAACAGCAACAAAGCTCCATCATTTTCCTTCCTCCCCCTCCGACGATTCCGGGCTGTTGCCGCCTCCTTCACGACTCAACTTCTCCTTCTCCTTCCATTCCTCCAACTTCTTCACCGCCCCCTCCTCTACGGACTTCTTCTCCATGGACTTCTCAACCTGCAAAATCGGAGCATAATAATCCGAATTCGCCTCCATGCACTTCTGCGGAGCGCAAGTGGCCTTGAAACAGTTGTCGACTATATTCTCCTCGTTCTTCTCCGCTGCGTCCACGCAATTCTCCCACTCTATAGACGCCTCTTTGCATTCACCCGCTTTCGATATCTTCGGTGGGTATCGGAGGGAGGGTGTTTGCAGCCAAATCACTTTTAGATTCAAGAGTTTAGGCTGACTGGAGGTACGTATTTACTTAATTTCAATCTAATATATGAACAATAGAGAGCTTCCTGAAGAAGCCAAACGATTTGGAGTATATTGGGGAGAAAGTATTTACTTGATGCAATATTTGGTTTGTACATTTGAGGAGTTATTAGGAAATATAATGTTAGTTTTGTGTGTAGGGCTAAGTGCAGAGATGGATTCAATGACTGACGATGAATTGGAGTTACATGATATTGAAGATTTCGCCGTGAGTGAGGAGAGTTTAGCATTGAATCTAACGTCGCGTGTTCGAGGCTCGAAGGCTCAACTAATTCTTCGTTGCACCGTGAGGGGGAACATCATTCACCCGAAGAGTGTCGATCTCAGACCGAAGAAACTTGTGTTGGAGTGACGGAATTGGAGGGATCTATTCTCGAATTAGAGAATGCTCTTGCTGTAGGTAATTCAGTTGGAGATCTTGAGCAAGCATATTTACTTTACTGTGAATATGGTCGCATCAAAGGTTTTAGCGTTAGACGTGGAGAACAACGATATGTGGGTAGAACTGATGTTATCAAGTGGAAGGAATACATTTGTTCCGCAGTTGGAAAGACTGAATGCAAAGGTCCTAATAGTCGCTTGCCAGCTTACAAGAAACTCATTAGACGCACATGTTGCACAGCTAAGCTAAGGATATCTAGAAGTGATGGTGGTGGCTGTTTAGTATGTTTTTGTGTGAATTTTCTAGTGTTTTGAGAGTCGTTTTTAGTTTCTTTTGGTTCGTCTTTCTTGTTATTTTCTTGTGTTTTAGGTGAAGTTGGGGTCGAGAGGAGAATGGTTCGAAAGATTAAAGAAGAGGGCATGTTTTGGATGTTTTGAAATGAAACGGTGAATGTCAAGTGAAGAAGGATGAAAGGAATCGAAGCTCGTTGAAGAAAAGAAGAAACGAGAAGAGAAGAAGAAGAAAATAAGTGAAGAAGGCCGAAGAGGCAGGCCAGCGGGCCGCTGGGCCTGCCAATTAAGAAAAAACGCGAGAGGGATACTCAGCGGGCCGCTGGGCCGGGCCGATTCTTAATGTTATTTTCCTTATTTGATTAGGTTTTTTTTGAAGGCCTATATATATGTAAACTCTTATGAACGAAGATAATTTTGATTCCTTAGATTCTTAGCTTTTTAAAAACCCTAGTTTAGTTTAGAACATTGCTTAGGAAGATTGGGAATCCGGATTCAAGTTCTTGCAAGTTTAATTCAAGTTTTCGTTTTTCCTTTAGTTCCTCGTTCTTCGTTCGTTTAAATTCTCGTAAGCTTAGTTAAAATTCTTAGATTAAATTTTAAGTACTTTTCATGTTCTTTTGTTTTTTTTATTTTTCTAAGATTCAAACTTTGTTTAGTTTTTCTAGATTTAATTTAATAAGCATGTTTAGGTTTCTTTGCACTAGTGTAGATTTATTTGCTTTCTTTATTGCTCTCTTTTCAATTCATGCCTAGGTAGATTTATTGCTTTTACATAGTTTTTAATCTCAAGGTTTAAAATTAATTGCTTTTAATTGCTTTCTTTCATTTTAAAGCCTAGGACTCAATTCAAATCCAAAACCCCCCTGTTTTTACTTGCTTTCTTAGGGTAGATAATCACACAATTGGTTTCCCTGTTAAGCTTTCCTTGAGATTCGACTTAGGGTTCATCTTACTAGTACTACGATAGACCTAGTCCTATTGCTAGCACTATTTTGGGTGAAACAGTGGCTGGAGTGTAAGTCATTTTCTAAGGGAACACAATCATGCATTTGTCCCTGTGGAGCAATCCTGTATGTTGAGGTCTAATCCTAATTTATCTTACTCGAAAGGTTGTCTTCTTGGAGAATTAACATCTGCTGGTGTCGGAGTAAGCAAGGCTTTTGAATTTATGGCGAAGCAATGTGGTGGTCCGCAAAACCTTGGATTTACTTTGCAAGATGCTTATGATCATAGGAAGCGAGTGAATAGAGTCACCAAGTTTGATAACGGTGATGCAACCGCTCTTATGGAATATTTGTTTGACAAAGCAAACAAGGTGCCACATTACTTTTGGAAGGTCCAGACTGATGACTATGGCAGAATCATGAATGTCTTTTATCGTGATGAACGGTGTCTGCAAGACTTTGAAGCATTCGGAGATGTAATGTCTGTTGACACAACGTACCGAACGAACAAGTACAATCTTGTATGCGCTCCATTTATTGGAATCAACCACCACACGTTGAATGTTATGTTTGGAATGGCTTTCCTATCTGATGAGACAACGAGTACATTCGAGTGGCTGTTTAGAACATTTTTGGAGTCTATGTATAGTGTGGCACCGAAGATAATATTCACTGATCAGTGTGCTGCCATGATGAGAGCTATCGATGTGGTTTTCCCGAATTCTAAACATCGGTTGTGCCAGTGGCACATAAATAAAAATTCCCATATTCATTTTGGCAAACTGAAGTCCGACTCAGTTTTCACGGATCTCTGGTACAGATGCATGAACCGCGTGGAAGACGAATCTGAATTTGATAGAATTTGGAATGAGATGATGCAATATTATAATCTGAAAGACAATAGGGACAACAACTGGTTTACCAGTATGTATAACCTCCGGCACAGATGGGCATTTGTATTCTCGAATGATACTTTTTATGCAGGGCTTCATGCTACCTCTAGGAGTGAGTCCACAAATCGTGTGCTGAAGGATCTCCAAAGAGGGAGTTCTTCACTATTTGAGTTTGTTCTTAATCTTGAAAACATTAAAACTAGGTGGCGGCAGAAGAAGATTGAAGAAGACACTCTTGCTATGTGGGTGCCGGGCCAACTGATCGACCGTAACGAGTTGTTGTCTCTTGCAGCTGTTGTATACACACGTAATGTTTACAAGGAATTTGAGGGTGAGGTTACTCTATCACTTAATGTGGTTCTCAAGGGTGAACGAGTTCAGATTGGCGAGGATAGTTTGGAGTTATCTGCCACAACTGCAAGGGGAAAGCGTGTACGTAAAGTCACTTTCAACGTTAAGACTCATCATGCTAGTTGTTCGTGTAGAAAGTGGGAAACCGATGGAATCCACTGTCGTCATATACTAAAGGTTTACATCGAACATAATGTCTTTGCAATTCCAGAGGCACAAATCTTGTGTAGATGGAGGCGGAGAGTGAATGGAGGATTTGTGAAATCCGATGATGGTTTGGACCCACGGCCTAGTGGCCCATATTTTCTATTTGTTGATGGAGTTGTGCGTAAGATATACGAAATGGCCGGATGTGCAATACATAATGAGAGTGCCCGTCAAATGAACACAGACCGAGTTGAAGAGCTCCGCGAGCAGGTAATTGCTATGGTCGGTAATCTTAAGGTAAAAATGAAAAGGAAAGTCACTAAAGATATTACCTCCAATGTATGTTCGGATTTATTTCGTGATCCTAATCGGATATATGAAAAACGATATGCACCGTCAAAGAAGAAAAAAGAAGCTACGGTGGCCACAAAAGACGGTTAGTATTTAGTATTTGTGTAATTTGTATGTGAATGATTTATGCTTGTTGGTTGAGTTCTTTGCGATCTTCTTACAATGTTGTATATCTGAGAGCTTTCTTGTTGTTGGGTGATTTTTGATCTATTTACCAGGAAATGGGCCGACCAAGTCTCCTAACAAGACTCTGAAGAAGGCTCCGAAGAAGACGCCTAAGAAGAAAGATGAGATTGTGCAATTGCCGTTCCATGTAGAAACATCAGTTAATGTGCCTTCTGCACCAATGTGATCACGTTATCATCTTCATTAGTACACTTGATTTGCATCGTTAATACATTATATTCTGTTTTTGTGTGTGTAATGAATTTAATGATGAAGTCATCATCAGATAACCCAAAATTATATTTTCAAGTTATAAATACTTCCAAATTGTGATTTACCAATTTAATGAATTTGATCTATTTGTCATCTTGAAAGAGAACAAAGTTAATAACTTATAATCGAAGAAGTTATAAAGCCGAAATCCATAAGAAATACATAATATAATTACATGATAATCCTTGAATCTTCATGACAACATCTAGTACAATTCATACAAAAACAACTACATTAAGAAATATAATTACCATTACAACAACTTCCCAATAATGACACCAAGGAGGACTAACACGGCACCCATGAAGAGATATGTGATTTGGCTCTCCAAATGAGAACTATGGCGCGGGCGTCCGGTTGGAGAATCAATTGATGAAGGTTCATACCTAGGAGTACTGGTCGCCGATGTAGATCGATCCAGCCTTGCTTTTGGTTTATAAACTTGGTTCAAAACATAGTTTGGAATTATTTCACTTGCAGCCTCCTGATGGTAGTCATCACACCATTTCCAATATCCACAAGAAACTGGACATTTGTAGTATATGCGTCCCACGTGTTTTGCAGTTGGTCCAGCAGGTTTTATGAGAAGCTTACCCTTACCACAAGAAGAGCAAATCGGAATGAGATTGTACTCACTACTGTCAGCATCCATGATCTTAACAAATTGCATTTCATCGTATCTCCAAGGCTCCTGAACTGGATAAGATGCCAATCAGTTAACACGTGGGCATTAGAGAATTCAGTCCACCCATCTCCAAGATAAAGCCGGCCGTCCGAAGCATTCCTCTGGATCTTCATCTCCCATGTACCTATGCGTGATATCACCGACACTTTGCGTAGCTTCACTCTATCAAGTTCTTTTGCTATAGCCCGAGGCAGCATCTACAATTATTTGAAGATTACTAAGTAACATCTAAGGAATTAGCTAGGATTTAACAATGACTTTGGCAAGGCATAGATATAGTTACCATTTTCTTATCATCACCAGGCATGATCACCTTCATGAAGACCCTATCTGGCCTAAACCCTTCTCCCATGGTGTCCCTGGTTTAATTATATCATCAGTTTATACAAAGCTAAATACAAGATCTCAGAACGATACATGCAAAAAATGTATTAAGCACAATACTTAACATGATCAGTTAAAACTAAGCATTGAAATTATCTAAGAACAACACATCCAAAAGTGCATTCAGAACAATACTTAATATCTACTTAATGGATTTATACTAAAATGATCCATGATTCAGTAAAACTATATTTCCTTTGCATGTTATGTACATGAAGAAGATACATATTGAAGAACAATACTTAATAACAATTTTTGAATTCGCGAGCATTCATGAAGTAAAGAACACGCAAACATATTATGAACAACAATACTTAGGAACAAGTACATCATTCAAATGACACCACAAGAGTGCAACCCATGCATAACTGATTCAAGAACCAATATGAATGATACATTGCTTATAATTTGTCGCATTCTAATAATATACCAATCGAGATTACAAATAATCCAGATAATAACGAAACTCAAAACACCAAAAGAAGTACATGTACCTCACTACATCAAATGTGAGGTTGAGAGTTGACTCGAACTTCTTTGCCTTGTCATCCACTTCGAATATCAGGAAATCACCAACTTTGATTTTGTTTTCTGCTAAGAATATTCGCCAACCCCTCGTCAAAGCCATCACGAGATGACTTCCCTCCATAATTTCTTGATTCACTACAACTTCCATCCTATTTCATAATCGCCTTGAATTAGTAGAACGCGAGTACATGCCTCTAACTTCGTTACCGTAGCAAATTCCCCAGGGATAACCTGCAAGATCAAATTGAGAAAATAAGTAGTATTGAATTAGTGTCTATTAGTCAACTTATTAATAAATAAATGTATTTAATCAGTACCAGCATCACATTCTTTCCTTTGTGAAAATTATGTATCTCAACTTCAAAGCATGCCTTTCTTCCCTACATTTCTGTCAATTAATGAGTTAGAATAGTTAGTAAATTGGAAAATTCAACAACATAGTAATCATTAATCTTAACTGCATACCGACCTCCGTTCGTGCCAGTGCCGGTGACCTTCACTGCGTCGAAGAACTCGCTCTCGCATGCGCAAGCTTCTAGGTTTTGCCCGTCGTGATTTAGGCTAAGTTCGTTGAACGGAGACTGAATGGAGGATACATCGAAGACATTGGTAACAAACTTGCCATCACCTGAATAACGAAAGGAGACTATATCTAAATATTGAAGTCGCATGGCAATCGCAAAAATAGGCCATCCATCTTCCATCCAGAGTCGGCCGTCGTCATCGTTATGGCGCACGGTTACCCACCACAACGAACCCCGGCATTGAAGAACTATTTTCATCTCGGTTTCAAGCATGCGCTGCGACATTGTCTTGCGCAAACGCTACAATTGAAATGATTAAAATAGATTAGTAAGAATCAAGAAGAAATGAAATAAAACAAATCCATGGCAAATTCCTTACCTATTTCGTCATGTTGGGGCAATTGCTCTCGCTGATTAATGTGAAGAAATGCATTCCTTCGATTATGTTAATTGCCATGTTGTCCTCTCGTACAGTTGTGCAAGACGAATGGAGGGTTGGATTATGGGTGCGGAGTACAAGGAGATCATGGACTGTGCGATGAAGAAGAAGAACAAGAAGATTCAGAATGTGGGTGGGTGGGTGCGCTGAAGAAGAAGAAGACGAAGAGAGGAAGGAGGAAGAAGATGATAATGATTTTAATGAAGAGTTTGATTTGTTTTACATTCACGAAAACCGATGCACACTCTTCCCTTCCAACTGCTCCCAATATCAAGAATAGGAAAAGATTTCTGCTTGCAATTAATACGGTTGCCCGCTATTCGAAGCATAATATTATGTGTGTAGATTTGGACTTCAATCAATTACATACACGAATACATATTCATATTCTGTGTATTTTATTAGGAAGTTATTTAATTACAATTAACTGCAAAGTTAATGGAGGGAATGGCGGGAATGGGAAATGGCTATCTCCTGATGCAGTCTCGGGGAATGTGGGCGCGGCACCCGGAGGATAAATGTCTAATTCAGTCTAATCATTGCTACACAAAGTAGTGCCTCATTAATGAAGAGGAATATGAACTGCAATATTTGGTGGATGAAGAAACCCTCATGCTGTTATATTGAGATTGGAGTAAAAATGTTTGAATTATGATTATTATTATAATTATTATTTGAATTATTATTATTATTATTAATTCTAAACTTAGAGTTACAGCACTAGTATTTAGGGTGTGTTTGGTGGATATGATGAACCAAGATGAGGTGAAGCATCTTGGTTCATCTAAGTGTTTGGTACCGAAATAAAATAAACTGGATGGCCCGAGATGAAGATTAGGAGCCCGTGATTAAGATTAGTGCACTATGATATGGAACAAAACGAGATTAGGAGTTCGTGATTAAGATTAGTGCACTATGGTATAGAACGAAATGAGATTAGAAGTTCGTGATTAAGATTAGTGCACTATGGTATGGAACGAAACGAGATTAGGAGTTCATGATTAAGATTAGTGCACTATGGTATAGAACGAAATGAGATTAGGAGTTCGTGATTAAGATTAGTGCACTATGGTATGGAACGAAAAGAGATTAGGAGTTCGTGATTAAGATTAGTGCACTATGGTATGGAACGAAATGAGTTTAGGAGTTCGTGATTAAGATTAGTGCACTATGGTATAGAACGAAACGAGATTATGAGATTGTGATTAAGATTAATACACTAAGGTACAGTACGAATCGAGATATATAACTCTTCAAGATTAGGAGTTCGTGATTAAGATTAGTACACTATGGTATGGAATGAAATGAGATTAGGAGTTCGTGATTAAGATTAGTGCACTATGGTATGGAATGAAAAGAGATTAGGAGTTCGTGATTAAGATTAGTGCACTATGGTATGGAACGAAACGAGATTAGGAGTTCGTGATTAAGATTAGTGCACTATGATATGGAACGAAACGAGATTAGGAGTTCGTGATTAAGATTAATGCACTATGGTATAGAACGAAAAGAGATTAGGAGTTCGTGATTAAGATTAGTGCACTATGATATGGAACGAAACGAGATTAGGAGTTCGTGATTAAGATTAGTGCACTATGGTATGGAACGAAACGAGATTAGGAGTTCGTGATTAAGATTAGTGCACTGTGGTATAGAACGAAAAGAGATTAGGAGTTCGTGATTAAGATTAGTGCACTATGGTATGGAACAAAACGAGATTAGGAGTTCGTGATTAAGATTAGTGCACTATGGTATGGAACGAAATGAGATTAGGAGTTCGTGATTAAGATTAGTGCACTATGGTATAGAATGAAATGAGATTAGGAGTTCGTGATTAAGATTAGTGCACTATGGTATGGAACGAAACGAGATTAGGAGTTCGTGATTAAGATTAGCGCACTATGGTATAGAACGAAATGAGATTAGGAGTTCGTGATTAAGATTAGTGCACTATGGTATGGAACGAAAAGAGATTAGGAGTTCGTGATTAAGATTAGTGCACTATGGTATAGAACGAAACGAGATTATGAGATTGTGATTAAGATTATTACACTAAGATACGGTACGAATCGAGATATATAACTCTTCGAGATTAGGAGTTCGTGATTAAGATTAGTGCACTATGGTATGGAACGAAATGAGATTAGGAGTTCGTGATTAAGATTAGTGCACTATGGTATGGAATGAAATGAGATTAGGAGTTCGTGATTAAGATTAGTGCACTATGGTATGGAACGAAACAAGATTAGGAGTTCGTGATTAAGATTAGTGCACTATGGTATAATTAAATGTAGGTGACATTTAGTTATGTAAAAAATATATCAAAATGCGAAGTAGCTTCACCGAGAAGCTTCAAGTATTCGTGGGTCACGTACCACACTAGGCGTTACTGTCATGCCGTGTAGACGTGTGTGCTTCTCGGTAATCGTGATATTCTGACCGTTTGAATATCGAGCCATAAATGTAGATTATGAACTGTGTAATTTAGTTTTATTGTATTTCATAGACTAGTTTTTACCTTTGCCTTACTTTGTTTCTCACCTAAAACATAAAATGCCTGCAAGAGACGAATTGAGTACTCGAGGTTGGAGTTCTGCGTTTCAGATGTTCGTTGAGGCAACAGGGTCAGATTCCGATGATACGGCCCACGACCCTGAAGAAGAGCAGCGTACTCGGAGGCAAAGCTTGCCGGTGATGGCATACCCAACATCTCACTTCTATGAATCAAGCGACGAAATCATTCCTTCTATCGTTTCTCCGACTAATGATGGTATAAAGTGCAACTCTTCTATTAGGGAGGCTGAAGTTGTTGACAACAGTATAGCCCAAGGCATAATTTGTATCATATGCACACTTATCACTAAGGCAGGAGGCGATCACCATCCATGGTACGATTAGATAATAGTTGAATCTTGTTCTCGATCCCCCAGTTATGATTTGAGTTTATGAATTGATTGAAGTAAACCAGTTCTCATTTATGTTACGTGTTTATTCACAGTAATTTGCCACGCGGCCATGCTTATGGTTTCAAATGCATTATCACCTGGTTTAAGAGGAAACCAACGGTAAATGAAGTCTCTGTAATTCCACGAATAAGGTTAGTACACTAATATTTAGCCTAATCGTATTTTACATTTTTTGTTGCAGTGACCAATTTGCAATAAGGAAGGAGGTCCGGAGACATTAAGGCCGATATATGCCGAATTCGCTACCACCGTAGCCACTGGAGACGGGAGAGATGTCTAAGTAGTTAATTTCTTCCAAGAATTATGAATAAGGCCATGTAATAATACGTTTATTTTTATTGTGTTCACTTTATGTTATGTAAATTAGGCATTACCTTCTTTCATTATTGGGGTTCTTTCATTATTGGGGTTTTAATAGTAAGTCTGAATATTAATAGTTAAACATAAATATATATTTGAATATAAACATGGACTATTTAGACACTAGGGTTGTAAACGAATCAAATAATTTTTATTCGATTCGGTATTCGTATTCGATTATCCCTATTCGTATTCGATTTTTTACGATTCGAATTCGAAAACAAATATTTTTTACGATTCGATATTCGTAAGTATTCGATAAAATATAAATATAAATATAACATACAATATAAATATAAATTTAAATATTAATATAAATATTAATATTAATATTGTATGTAATATAACTATATATATATATAAGATATTAATTCTTAAGCCCAATTAGAAATTTATTTCTTAAATAATCATTTCGAATCGGATATCCGAATCGAACTTCGAATTCGAATCATTTTCTTTAAAATATCATTTGGAATATGTGTAGGAAAAAATGAATCGA